>JAPYYT010000670.1:0-55779 GCA_030522565.1 Ceratosolen corneri | reverse complement strand
GACCTAGCCTCTCGGCTTCCCCGACCGAGGCCAACGAGCAACGTACACGATTTGGGCCTCCAACGCCTTTCACGCCCCAGCAAACCCACACTTCCGAACCCCCAAAATTACGTCTTCTTCTTATCAAGTTTTCTCCCGTCTTGCGCACCATCCAAAGATCGCACGTACTCACGGCGCTTGCCTCCCGACTGGTTTTTCTCGAACTCGGGCCCACCATGCGGTCCAAGCCGCCCAACGGACAACGCAGCCCCGCGCGAGAATATTCGGCCGTTGTTCGTGCCTCTGGCACTCGGGAGGCTGGCGATCGATATTTCCTTCTCTCTCCGGCGCACTGCCATCCGAGAGTCGCGAGGCCCGCCACATTCGTGCCTACCCACGACCCGACCATTACCGATGGCCAAGGGAATCAGCCCCGGGTGAGCGCGGGACTCGATAAGGCCGATAATAGTCTCGGTGCCGGTGTATTTAAAGCTGCGACTGAGGCTGGGGGTACGTAATCTCTCGGGCCCGATATTGGGTTACGGCGAGGTTGAGCCGGGGCCTTAATGCGCGGCCCTCGCTGCGAACAATAGCCGAGGGCCGATCGAGGACGAGAGATTTAAAGGCCCGAGCAGGAGACGAAGAGCGCTTCCGCGAAAGCGGAAACAAATGGCCGGGCGGAACAAAAACAAACAATGACGTCACTGACACAAAGGAAAGGGCTGCGTCGGAGCCGGAGGGGCCTTGTGGGCTCTCGGCCTGGCGAGGGCGGACTTTGCGCGGGGGCGGGGGAAGGGGCCGAGGGGGACTGAGGGTCTGAGGGCCCCAGAGAGGCGGCTGGCACCTGCGCGGGCACGTAGCGTTGGATGTGACTTCCGGCCCTCCTCGCCGTGAATCTCGCCCGTGAAACTCGAGAGGTCCAGCTGAACGTGAGCGGCGGCTCGAAATCTGGATTGCCGAAAGCCCGAGAGAGAGAGAGGATCCACGGGAGAAAAGCCCGGGGAGGGTGGGATCGAGGGTCGGCAGGAAGCGGAGCGACTGCGGCTGATGCCTAAGAATGCGTTTCCGCCGCTGCGGAAAAGTATCGCTCCTAGCTTTCTTGGGTCCGTCCGTCTCTCTCGGGGCCCTCCTCGTTCCTGCACTCGAGATGTTCTCTGAGGAGTGCACTGCAGAGAATGCCGGGCAGGCCGATTGCCAATGTCGATTATTCAGGGCCAGTGGGGTGGGTGGGTCTCCGGTAGTCGAGAGATGCTGCTACGATCCGAGACGCGACGGTTTCCACGGGGCTTCCGACACTTTTATTTCGGCAAATATTATTAAACGGTGAGTCGCGGCACAGCGCGCATAATTGCTGCATTGGATGTGGCTTATGCAGTGGTGGTGGAGAAGGTCGCTCGGTAATAGCGAATGTCCGAGGATATCTTGGCAAATAGTTGAAGGAGGTATTGCAATTATGCGCTTAGCGCGGCTCCCTTAACTCGCGCCTCGTTATATAATAATAATTTTCCAATAATTGAAAGAAAGTGTGGGTGAGGAATAGCGAGTTTGTGGGCATAAAAAGGCAATAAAACAGCTCGGAATGCCTCGGTGTAGTTTAATTTGGTTCAGTGATTAATCTTCGGAGGATATTGTATAAGAAACGATTTCTGATAATGAGACCGTAATTCTTTTGGCTTGCCTGTTATGACAAACGCAATGATTGATGTACTTTATCAACGATATAAAAATTCCTCACCTTTCTACGGTGAGGCCGTCGTCCTTATAAATATTAATATTCTCCTTCGACATTATTACACAACCGTGAAGGTGTCATTAATTCCAGTCTGATTGAATTGATTCTTCTTTAAATTGTACGACAATATAGATGAAATGTGAAATTAGCGGCGGAGAGAGAGATGGGAAGTTGCGGAACTATTTATATCGGCGTTTCGTTGTTTTTCCAAAGATGAAGGATTAATCGTTGCTTATAAAATATAAGAGAGTCATTGGAATAGGGAGTGAAGTTGGTCTTATTTTAAGCCGATTAAATCAGCCCTCGGGTGTACGACACTCGATTACGAGAAGACCAACGACGTCCCTCTAATAAATTATAAAACTGCCGAGCACTTTAGCATTATTAGCCGAAGAGAGCGCGCCTAATAACCACGGCCAAGACACTTTCACACTTTCCCGAGGGCCAACGAGCCAATTAATAATTCACTGCCTCCCTCCCCTCTCCCCACCACCACCACCACCACCACCTAATGCACGCACATGTTGAGCGTAGAAGAGCGCGAGTGGGGCTTTTGATGGGGCAGCCGGATAATGTGAGGTGGCGAGGATGATTAGGCGAGAGGCGTCGCAGAGGTGGCAGTTTCAGTTACGACTTTATGAGGCTCCGGCGACGATAACGCCAGCAGAGTCGCTGCGAGCTGCTCTAATTGAAGCCGAGAGAGTCTATCGACCCAAAAGCCTCGGACCACCGGGCAAGTACAATGAACCCTCTGGCCTCCTGAATATTCATCAGCGCGAAGGGTCGAATAAGAGGAGCTGAGCGATGGAGGCGAGAAGTTGGAAGAGGAAGGCTGCTCGCGTCGTAGTAGATGGCCTCGGTGGAAATTTACTCTCCACCCCGTTCGGAGGACGAGCTCGTGGAGAGCGCCTTCCCCTGCCACGGCAATAATGTGGCTGGGTGGGTGGGTGGTGGAGGTGGGTGGGTGGATGGTGGAGGTGGGGACGGTTTCCACGGGGTTCCCACTCGAGTGGGGAAAATGGCTCCTTTGACTGGGTGAAAAGTTCGACTTGGGATGGATCATCGATTGCCGTTGAAATGCGAGAGCCGAGAGGACACAAAGCCAAGTGGCTTGCGTAAAGCATCGGTGGAAAGGAGAGGAAATTTATCGGCCCTCGTCCCTTGGTACGTGCGTAGCGCAAAGCGTCCACGTGAATGAGACTCGCGGCCTATCTGATTGTCGCAGGTTAAATTCTGCTGAAATACAAATGCATTTGCAGCGCGGAGCCAAGGTAGGGGGGTGGGGTGGGTAAGGGGAGTCGTTCCTTTGATAGTCGGATACCCGGGGCCGGAGAAAAATCACCTGCGAACCGGTAGACACCCGTTTGTTTGCCTTGGTCATAATCGATCTCCTCCTCCCTTCTTCTTTGTGTGCGTGCGTCGGGCGCAAATGAAAAATTAAGCGGCGACCGGTTCCAAGGGGATAGATTTTTATATAATGCCGCGGAGATATTAACATATCGCATTGTGGATCGGGGAACAGTGTAACGATAGAGCGATTGTAGGTAATGAAAGGATTATTTGATCTATTCGCCGGCTATTATTCAGATAATCAATGATTGATAAAATTGAGATATAAAGTTATATAAAGTGTCGAGGAAGTTTTCAATTCTACTTGAATTGAACTGTTAATTCAATCGAATGCCATCGTCTTGGAATGAAGTAGTAGGCACACGCTTATTATATTTATGGCGTTTTATTTTTTGTTTTCTTCTTGCTTTCTCGTTTCATCTGTCCACGTATGTACAGCATTTTTAAATAAGGGATAAACGGTTGGGCTAATGGGAGGGGGGAGGGGGTTCTGATGGTTTAAACGGTAATTACATTGTTCTGGCATTATTGTCATGAAGTAAGCAAGGAATATGTTCACGTCATTATTTTAAAACATTAACGCAACGTAAGGGCTATTACTTGCATTAGGGAATATAAATTTGTGCCGCAATTGGTGCATGCATATGGAGGTACAATGATAAGGCTCAGAAACATTTTAAACTTTTACTCGTCAAAGTACCAAAAGTAATGATAAAAAATTCCTCTAAATAATCTTTTTAATCGTTGAAAAAATAAATGCTCGATTAGTTATTGAAAGATGGGGAATATTCATCAGACCCATTATGTCTAATGCATATATATATATATATATGTACAGACATTCACGAAATGTAATCAGTTTTATCCCTCTATTGTTAAAGTATATTTCAACGGATTTGTACAGAAGCTTTCGAAATGATTTTTCTTCTTCTTCTTTTTTTTATAATAAATATGATTTTTAGGATGGACAAGGCTAGCAAAGGGCAAAAGGAAAACGTTCCATTTATAAATCATTAACAATTCCTGGTAGAAAAGTGAGCTCTTCTATAATGTAGCAGTTGAATTCATTGTTTAATGACTTTGAAATGACTTGAATTTTACAGTCGATAATTCTTATTTGACTTCTGTGAACTGAATTTGCATATTAAAATAATGCTAATGATAATAATGAAATAATGATATATAGGAAGAAAGTACTGATATTTCATATCTATCTATTAGACTATAAGATACATTGTAACGATTTCTAATCGACTAGGAAAGACTTTATCATTGAAACACGTAAATTAATTGCAGTGTTAATTAATTAAATGTTAATAAAGAATGCATATTTTTGTGATTTGTAAAATGTAATATAATTATAAAGTGGAGAATGATATTTTAAAGTTACAACTTTGAATGCGCCAAGTGTCAGATTTTCAAATAAAGCAGAGTTTTTAAAAAATCGTGCATCTTGAATGATTGGCTGCGTAACCAAATAGACGACAATATAAATTTATAATCCCTTATTATCTTTCGTTACGCTCCTAAAGAGACATTGTTATCATTAGGATGAATAACGGGTCTGAAAAGCTAATGAATCAATGCCCCCCCACCCCCCACTCCCACCCCCACCCGCCCGCCCCTCCATTAAATATTTGTACGACTTTTCATGTCATCGATGCGCTGGAAGAGGCCCCGCGCGTATAGCTCGAGAAAAAACTTCCGTAAACTTCATTCTCCTGTCAAACCCAAATACATCGTCCACACGCCTCCTCCCTTCATACGCCATCGACACAACAACCCGAGAAGCTCCAGGTGAATTTGCAGAAATCTAGAGGTAGATCGGGAAAGGAACTCTGATCGATGTCACGATCGTGCAACACAAGCATGACTTGAAGGGATTTTAAAGAAATGCCGACAGGCAGCCAAGTCGCACAGTCCATGCCTTAGACATTGTCCATCCTGACGTCGATCAAAACCTTCCCTTTTCAAATGCGATGGATGTTTCGGGACCGCGAGCGTTGCCTGCGCTTATTGATGCGAGCACGTGATTATGCTAATGAGCTGTGGCCAAAGAAATCTCCAAGCAATGGCTACTGACTGTCACTTTTCTTTCACCGTCCTTCTACTAAAGCAGAATGCACAAGTTGCATTGTCCGTGCTCCAGCATTGGACTCGACTTGGGTGGCTTCCTCCCATCGCTGACTCATTAGTCATAAAATACGAAGGAGATTGACATCTTTTGTGCTTGGCGCAATCGCATCGACAAGGCGAATAATCGACGAATTTTTACTTTCACCGGCTAAATGCGTGGAATCGCCCTGCTAATAAGCTTGCTTGTACGTAAGCTTCACGACTTATCAGCCACTAAATTAATCATCTCAATACTTGGGAGTCTTTAATCAATCCTTCCTCGGAGCAATCAATTAGCCCAGACCTTTAAAACCTTTAAAATTTACAAAGCCCCTCGCGATTTAAGGTGATCCGAGGCAAATTCAACGTCTTCGTTTGCCCCGGCACGTTAGCGACACACGCCAACGAGTCTCTTCCCGCAATCCTCGCCCCCCTGCCGCCTCCCAAGTGCCGAAAATTCCTTCGCGAAGCTACCACGCGCCCCATATCACTGTCGGCCAGTTGTTGGCCAACAACAATTAATCCCTCGCATTTAAGCAACAAGGCACATGTCTCGGCTACTTACGACAATGCGGTTGGGGGTGACGTCGAGTGGTCGCGCCCCAAGCACGGGGGTGGCTGGAGCACTGCCTCTTCTGCATGCCTTCTCGTACGAAGTGTCTGAAACAGATGAAGAAGAGGACATGTTAAACGGACGCCTGATTTGCAGCCATCGCAAACTCAACAGTTCTTATAAATATTGCGGCCCTGCTATTTATTATAATAATGTCAACACTTTAGTGGGATGCTTATTGGCACGCTATTACGATGATTCACGACTTGGGCTCTTCTTCTTTTTTCTTTTCCTTTTTTTTTTTGGCTGCTGCTGCTGCTGCTGCTTCCTTTAACCCTCACCCCTGTAACAATTTTCACCATTTCTTGCATTTGGAGGGATGGCAGGGCCAGTGGGGTAGTGGAGGAACGTGGGGTTTCATCTGGACCTTGCCAGTTTCGAAATTTTTCGTTATCATCGATCAAAGCTAGGTAATATGTTTCCCGGTTGACGGGGCGTCCAAATGAACAGAAGCTAATGTAAAATAAAATGGTTAATGTACGAGGCGATGAAAAAGGAGGAAAAGAAAAAAAGAAAAAAAAAGAAGAGAAAAAAGGAAGACGAGTTTGGCTTTATTCCGCCTATGCGCGTTGAAATCCTATTGCGCTTTAATCTGTCCGCACTCGTCCATTCTCACGCCTGGGAATTGGACCCTAATGTGGCTTGAAAAAACGCGTAATACCAGGAATTGCTAAGTGACGCTAAGCGAGTGCGTGAATCGACGGCGGAGGGGGGGCAGGGCGATCGCCGAGGGTGAGAGAACAAAGTAAAAAGTGGAACGGACGGAGGTAAAAATACAAGATCAATGGGATTAGAGGAGAGGGATTTCACCTTAAATATCGGAAATGCGCGGGAAGTGTCGTGTCGACACAATAAGCTTGAATATGCCGTAGATGGAAGTATTCGTACGTGAAATATGTAGGAGCCGATGGGAGACGATGGGAGCCGATGGGAGACGATGGGAGCCGATTACAAGATTCTTAACGGATGTAAGTGTCGAGGGAAGCGAGGAAACAATATTGAGGAGGTAGAGGATCAATGCTCGCGAGACTCGACTGCACTTACGACTTATCGAAGAGACAAGCTTGGACTGGGCGGGACGCGGAGCGGGACAAGGGAGGAGGGAAGGAGGGCAGAGTACTGGTGGTAAGTCTCGGTGCGCGTCGATGCAGTTACTCGCAACGCAACGGTCCTCCTCTAATCGGGCGTGACTGCTTTCCGTCTGGCAACATGCATGTCGAGGAACTCGCGCAAGAAGGGAAGAGAGGCGCGCGCTTCCTGCTCGCCGGGAGATTGTCGCTCCGTGGAGCGGGAGTGATGGGGAGGAGCGGGGGGCGAGGTGGGGGATGGGCGAAGACGCGCGGTGAGATTGCGGCGGCGGCTGCGGCGGCGGCGGCGGGCGGGGGATTTGTGGGATCGAAGGAGCCGAAAACAGGCGTTTCCGCCTAGTTGCAACCCAAGCGTTATTAAGCCGATGATTTAAGAGGAGGCGCGTTGGTAGTGGTGGTGCTGGTCCCTGTAATAGTGGCCGTAAGTTGTAAAATGTCTCCGATTCGTTTCGCGATTTAAGCACGCGCGCGTTGTTTTTTTTTTTGTCTACAGAGAGGCGCGCAAAACGTGAAAGGCGCGGCGGCACTTCTTTGCCAGATAAGGACGCTTGTAGTGTTCCTCGTTTAGAAAGTTTAGAAAGCGCGCGCGCGGGCTCGACGGGCAGCTTGCGTTTGCGTGCATGCAGGTATGGAAGTGCGCGATTGACGAGCCGCGTCGTCGGCCGTGTCGTCGCGCAACCAGCGAGACGATCAATGGCGCATTCCTTTGTCCCGGCCCTCTTATTTATCGCTCCTAGCGGTTGTGCGTGCGCCGCGAAGAAGCGAAAGTTTGCGCTCCCGCGATCAACGGGATGCGTATTTAATTTGAATGCGCGAGGCAGCAGGCTGCAGCAGCAAAAGGGCCAATAAATACGGAGCGCACTCGGAGCAAGGAATTTCCATGCTTTTCAGCCTCTTGGTTATTCCTCGGGCCCTTTGTTGCTTTTATGGCGCTACCACTGCTGCTGCCTCGCGCATTCGCCATGATAAAACGGGAGATGATTTATCGGGTCTGGGCAGCGTCCCAGTCCCATTACCACGCGGCGGCCTTACGATCGGCCTCGGACCATCGATATCGTTGAAGGGACGACAAGTGTCGCCCGAGCCCTGCAGCGCGCGAATATTACTTGGCGGGCAGAGGCGGCGCAATGTGTCGAGGCGGCAAGCGCTAAAAGCGCAAAGTAGGGGGGATAAAAGGAGAGCGACTAGTGCGAGCAAGTGCAGCGGAAATTCCGATGGTGCAACGGCGAAGAAAAGCATAAAGAAAAGGGAGGAAGTGGAGAGAGAGAGAGAGCCGAGTCCCGTTGGAGATCGTTTGGAGCTGAAGCTTAGCGAGGGATTTCGCGTCGACGTCGATGCGTGCCGGTCGCCGCTCGTCCTGGCCTTACACCCACCCACCACGAGCGAATGGGACCCACCCGGGTGACTCGTTTAGCCCCACGTCGTTACGGTCCTCCAGTCACGTACGCGACTGACTGACTTTACGGCCACTTTGGGGACACGCACGAGCAGGTACGAGTGAGTCGCGCGTACGTCTCCGGCAGAGGACCGATTGATCTTTAGTGGCTCAGGGCCGTCGAATGGCGAAAATTCTCGTCTCTCCCCGCCCCCGCTCACATTGGGCCGCCCCCGTCCTACGTGTATGCGCGCGCGCGCGCACATATTGGTACAATGGTAGTCCGGTACGTGACGACGAGGTTTTAATGGCTCGGGGCTTAGCTTTATATATTTGTCTCCGTCGGGAGTAATGGCGCATGGCATTGGGTAAGGGCAGGGCCAGAAGGTCTTCGCTATGTGCGTGGCGCAATAATCTTGGCTGACTTTAAGGATCGATGGAGTGTGAAAAAACGGTGCGCTCGCTCGGCTCGAGACGCTCCTTAATGACTCCAACGAACTCGGCTCCTCTTACATTTAGCTTGGCTGTATAGGAAGGCAGGAGCCGTAGATCGTGCACCGGGCCCCGTAAAAGCTGGGCTCCACGATGAGGCCCAACTCGCAGCCGATCGCGTACTACAGAAATTCGGACAGCTAATCGATGGGACGGCCAAGTCCACGGAGCCAGGAACGGAGCGGCGCTCCCCTCGGCGACTCGATACCCGAGCACTTTAAATTAAATCGCATAGGTCGTGTCGAGCAGATGCATGTGTTGCGGTTAGGGCGCGCTGCCACGGCACGCATGAGAGGCGAGAGAAAGCAAAGTTGAAGAGCACGGGGCGAAAGGAAGAGGGAGTAGGAGGTCGGCAAGTGCCGAAAGCGAGAACCCTCGCGAGGCACTCGACACCTCCGTCGAAGACCGTTACGCTCCGGTGCCCGATGGCCACTGTCGGCGTAAGGGGGGAGGGGGGGTGCTATCGACGAGCCGATCCTGCGCAATTGACGCCCTCGGCGAAGAAAAGCGGACGTGGAGCCGCCGGTACTCGGCACCGAACCCGCTCCATCCTCTCCCATTGCATTTAAATGCCACTTACGCTCGGCGCTCGATTCACTGCCGACTCCAACTTGGCTCTCCCCGCCTCTCCCCGCCCGCCTCCCGCGACCCGTCGTCCAACCCCGCGCCTACCGTCGCCCGTCCGGGCCCTTTCCGCCCGCGCGCGCTCGCGCTTTGTCTCTACCTGCCATTCTTTCTTCCCGTCTTTCTCCCCGTCTTTCTCCCATTCCTTCTCCCATTCTTTCGTCCCTTCTTTCTTTCTTTCTTTGGTAAAACTGTTGCTTTGTCACTTGGCTTCTCATTTATTTCGCGACTGGCTTTCACCCGAGCCTTCCCTTTACTCGGCTATTTCACTTAATCCGGCGAGACCCACTCGTGCAGATGCTCGGAGCTTTTGTGCCCAACACGAGAATATACTTAAGGATTTCGCAGATCAAAGTGCGCGTGGTGCCGCTGCTCGAGCTCCCTCGGCCCGGTCAGACGCCGCGCGTATATCGTTGAAAAAAGGCCTCAAATCAAACATTTGCAAGTGACGAATTTTTAAGCGAAGCTTGGTGAGATACGCACCCAACCCACCGACAGCCCTGTCGGAAGTGCTTGTCATTTTTCCGCGCTTGGCGAATCCTTTACAACGCGCCCGTCCCTTTCGCCCGATAAGGTTTCGGCAACGAGCGCGAGTGACGTCACGCGACGTGTAACAACCGAGGCTCCCTCGTCCCATCCACCGTCCCATCCATCACTACTCCATCAGTGTTTCATCGCTGCTCCATTTAACGGGGGACTTGGGCTCTCGCTAATTTTCATTAGCTCCAGCGATCCCACTCGACCGCTCCCTCGTGGCATCGACCCCCCTGGCTTTCGCAATCAAATAGCGCAAAAAGCACGAAGCGATCCGGCATTTGCGTGCGGCTTTATTGCGTACGGACGCGCATTCCACGACACCGGAATTACGCAAGCGGGCTGACATTGCTGCGGACGCGGAAATATCTGTCGAATGAGGGGGATGGGGAGACGAACTGGTATCCTGTTGGTGGGTATCTTGGTCGCTTTTGCGCTTAGGTTGTGCATTCGGCTCGAGTGGGTTTGATTTCACGAAGCCTTTCATTTCCATGCAGAAGATTGAGATAAGAGAGAATAATGAAATAGGATGCAATGGAAACAGCATACATTGTTGACGTTAACGTGCGTAATAAGTTTCATTCCATTTACCTCTATACTTTAAAATGTCGGGTTGACATTATTCTATACCATCGAGTGTCCACATGTAAAATATTGCTAAAGCCTTAATATTTAATGATCCTAATATCATTTAATATAAATTGAAGATTTAAAATACAATCAGCCCTTATTAACAAGCGCATCATTAATTATCGAGTCTTGGGATCAAATGATATTAATGAGCATTTAAATATCAACAAATCCACGTATTATTAATTATGAAAATAACAATTCGATGGCTCCATCATAGGGCAGACGGTTAGAAAAGGAATGATAATTCAGAAAATCATATATATTTGTGATTTATAGAAGAAAAAAGAAAATTTTTTTCTCTTTCTTTAATTTTATTGGGAGAGTAATTGCTTTTTAATGGTTATTGTCACGGCACGGTAACAAGAATTCCGTGTCGAGATTGATATGAGACCGAAAATATTTTTCATTCAATTTCGTACGCTTAACAAATCGAAATTCTTCAGCTCCAACATATAAACAACTGTAGACATACATGCACGAATAAACAACAAAATTGTTGTTGAAAATCATGCACGTTTTTCGAAAATATTGAAAAAACAAATGAGAATTTTGCCAACAAACTAATTGCAAAAATACACGTTATTCAATTATCGATTAAAATTTTCGTTCAAATCATTGAAATTTGTTGGCATGCAATTAAACATTTTTTGCAAAAGTTTTCATAGTTTTAATCTTTCAGCCGGCTAGCGCTTCATTGGAAACGCTGGATATAAATAAAAATACAAAGTAGAAAACATTCCGCTTGCAATAATTAATACTATACTTAATTTTACAGCCCTTGGAATATTCTTCATCGGAAGAGATTGATTTTTTACAATTCTAAATTAGAATTACTTCTGAGAGGTATTTGTAGCAATGAAACACGTACGTGAATGTTAAAGGCAATTATATTTAAAGTTATAAAGCCAGGACATTGATGTAAATGGCTTGAAACTCGTTTGAATGATACTTGGCAGAAAGCATTTTGTATGCACTGCCTGGAATTACAGTTTAGATTTACGAAACAGTTTTTTTTCCTTCATCCTTTATTACACAATAATATTTAAACCTAGGGCAGCCATTAAATTTATTTCTTGCAATTACACAAGCGAGCGCAGCATTTATCTCCTATCAGCAGTGACACAACAACGGCACAAGAAAACTTGGCGCCTGAGGTACCGCAAACAGCCATACTCGATCGTATACAGATCCACGGACTTTCACGGCGCAACTCCGACTCGCAAGAGCCTACACCACGTATAATAATACATATCGCTCTCTCTCTCTCTCTCTTTATGTATATATATGTGTGTGTGGGCAGGGAAAGCGGAGGAATGGCAAATAGGAACAAGAGCGAGGAATTTATAAGATGCAAGGATAAAGTTTCGAGTCCGCGATAGCGCAGCTCAATTTTTTTCGGTACTTCAGCAGCGGACCAACAGCGAGTACTCGTCGAGTCCGCATCGCAGTCGATTGCGCGCGTGGCCTCGCATTACCAGGTCATTATATAAACGAGTTAAGGAGGCTTCGTTTCAAGGTTAATGGACCGTGGCCAGAGGGTGGAACGACGATCTCCGGCCGATTAGACGCTGGATTAGATACGCTTTTTATCATTGCTTTCCCTTAATTGCAGTCCTCCTCGCTTTATTCAGCCAGTGAACTGACGGTAATGTATCATCGGGCCGAAAAGAGAGCCTCTTTGTACAACAGGCTTTGAGATCATTTATTTGAGCTAGTATTACACTGGCTGACTAGCAATGCCAAGCCAACAACTTTCATAAGCATTTTGGCTTTCGGTTGAGGTAATTTTGAGGTTATGTTGATTAGCATACGAGGTGAACGGTTCACGATAGATTGGAAAAACACAAGAGATAGAAGAATATCGCCACATAAGGATACATTGGCACGTGTAAAAATTATCCACAGCCACGTATTAAAGAATCGAGGTATTCTCGAATATATCGAATCCAATGGTATACACGCTTGCTTTGGCTCACTTGTGTCGGTGCTCGTACATTCCTCAACACCAGCAATCATGCATTATGGAATTTCTCACTGCGAGCTGAATATAATTAGATCGAGAACTAAGAAGTTGCCTATTTCATTAGCATCGGGAGGCAAACCAGTTTAAAAAAATTAATGACTATAGTGGGCATTGGCATTAAAAGAGTAAAATATAAATTAGATTGTTTTTAATAAAAGTAGCCTATAAGTGGCAAAAATGCCTTATGTTTCGCGGAAAAATGTTCATTTAAGAATTACGCGAGTTGGACAATTTAAAGTAATAATAACATTTGGGATAGTTGAGAGGATAAGTGGGGGCAAGGTTTCGGGATAAAACTTTTGAATGGTTGGCTGAATTCTTGGTCGTTTAAATTTTGTTTAAATAAGATGTCGAATGTGAGTCGCTCTGGCGATAATTTCATCGCGAAACGAGGGAAAACAAGTCGGCCATTCGATATTTTTATAGCCAAGTCACATACACAATCGCATAATTGCACAAGTTATACGTTTGTTATTGCCGTGCAACATAATATATATGCACAATGAGCACATGTACCAAGTGGAAATTGAGCAAACGTGTATTTAAAGAGTAGATTGAAGCATACTAAAAGCAGTAACAAGCATACATCATTTCTCGAGCATAAATGTTCAATAGTTGACGCAGCTTTAATGAAAACTCGGCAAATGCGTGGCAAATCCGTTTGGAAAAGGCAATTTTTATAGCAACCGTCGCTATTTAATTCCTCGCGAGCCCCCGTACAAAGCGAAAAAGAAACATCGCCGTGCATAATTTTCTTAATTAGCACAATAAAGCTGGTTCTTTCCAATCATCCGCGGTGTACGCCAAACTCGCTGTTTGCCTACGTAAAACTGGTAATAACGTTTACTCGCATTAAACATTTAATGATTTCAACAAAAAAGGAGCAAGCGAACGCGTACGAAACATATCCAACAACAGGTGGCACTGACTTTCAGCGATCGCGTGCTATTTCGCATACGAAAAACGCAGCCGCACTTGGTGCTGCTGCTGCTCGAGATGATGATGATGATGATGAGGTGGTGGTGGTGGTGGTGGCGTTGAGGTAAAGGGGGTTGGGGGATGAGGGGATACGATAGGACGTATAATCGTAAACTCAATACGTGTAGTTATCCTATAACGAGGTAGTGCTTAGCCAGTAACTTTCTCACGTGGAACTAAAACACTGCAGGCCTAGGAGGAGATTATGATGATTACAGGATCTATTACTCTCCAAGAATATACAACACGGAAATCTTGTAAGAGACTTTCTGTATGTTAACATTTTAATAAATTAATGTGGACTATCGGCCTCGGAGAAAGTGATCTTAAAAATGATCCTCGGATTATCCTTCCAAGTTCCCAGAGATTCTACTCGTAGCTTTTCACCTGCGCCAAGAATTTACCTGTAGTCGATGAACTTTTTATCGCTTCTTTCTTCTGTTTTTAATACGCGCATGAAATAAAGATGTGCGCTATCAACTGGAGTTTTCTTTCGTTCTTTTCGCTCTTTTAACAACACATGCTCTTTGTCCAGGCAATTTATGAATAATTTCATAATGCTAGATTGTAATTACGAAAAAATGTAACAAGTGTGAGAGAATGTGCAACATTATAGCTTATCGAAATCGTCGATTAGAAGAGAAAGCTGTGCAATAGCATTAAAAGTTCTTTTAGCAAATTTCAAGTGAATTGTGTATTTGCTCAAGAAGATATGGGCGCGCGCTTCAATGGTTAATAATATGATGGAAAGTCAGAAGTTTTGTAAGTGCCGAGCTCTTACGAAGATTTACTGACTCATCTACGTTGCGTACGCACAATATTGTTTATCGCAGTAAGGACGTTCGCATTCCTACCGGAAGGCGATATAAATATATAATCTATGCGCACACGTGTATGCATCTTAGCGCATATCAGCATGTATACGGCAAATACATGAGCGCAGTGATAAAAACATATTTTATGAAGCCTGCCGTGTGCTGCCGCTGCTCGCCTCCAACCAAACCTCTTACTAATTAATATTTGTTCTTATTACAATTTCAACTGATCGAGAGTCGCACAAATTTCCGTCTGCCTCCGATCGAGCAACATTTTCTTCAAGCAACTCCCATGTCGACGATTGTTAAAAAAATCTCCTCGTTTCTCCTTCTACTTTATCACTTTAATAATTCGAATGGTATTATTTGCTTCTTTTAAATTTCGTTAACGATGCAATTAAAAGTATAGCATGATGAGATACGGCTAGGAAACTCTTTTATTCCAAGTTAAGTATCTAAAGCGATGTGGTATTAGATGCTGCGAGCTACTTGGAAATTTCAAAATAATTATATGCTCTTTTAAGCAAATCCAATCGCTCGGGAAGACCTTTTATCGCGTCAAGTATCGGCAGTTTGCCGATGTTGGTACGAATGTGCATTCGAAATATTAGCGAATGGCGATCGGACGTAATTATGATGAATAACACTGATAAAATGAGGGGACCTTGGAAACTCAATATAATCTAACTCTGACCCCGAGCTTACTTTTCTACTATTCAAAAACCAAATAACCGAATGATTCTGTTAGTTGAAGTAGAAATGACTCTGGTAGTTGGAGAGAGAGAAAAGTGCATCTAATAGTACATCGTAAATTAATAAAATAGAGATATAATAAATAAAAAGGAACCAGTTATCATTAAATAGATACAGTAGATTTCTTCGGGAGATAAATTAATAATAATTACATTTGGAGATAAATATAAAAATGTAATGTCGGTGGTCAGGCGGTACATTTATTAATTAATAATAAATTATTATTAATTTCGTGCGTAGAATATGCACGCGTGTTTCGATTTAACGTCCATGATCAAAGGCTAAAAGAAAAAAGTAGCATATAATTTAATCTGTTGAGCAAAATAAATATTTGAAATATTTGATCACGAGAGGATTTTTCGAGGGAAAAAGCACGAACCACTTGAGATATAATATAACTACTAAAGGCATTAATACATAAATAATATAAGCACAGTACTAATAAAGCTCTTTATTAATATCAGATAAGATAATAAATATAAGCTTTATAATGACAATGTTGTTTAGAATCTTTTATAGAGATATGCATGGATGGGATGGTCGATATAAGCAAGACGAAATAAAAAATTTCATATTGTTAGCAAGTGAGGAGCTTAGACGAATATTTGTAACGATAATAACCCGAGTCCTTGCTCCTACGAATATCGCTGCAATCGTATAATTTAAAAAAAGATGACAACAAGTGGGGAATACTGATGAGGTACGAAATAAAAGTCCAGCAATGACATTTCGATAATAGCGAAACGATAATTTAATGATAATATCGAATTTTCACTCAACGAACGATGCAGTAATAAACGCTTCTATTTGCGATAAATTTTTTTTAACTTCAACACTCGGCTAATAATAGTGACGATGACAATGATAAAAGTAGCAATTAAGAAGAGTATATTAATAAAAGAAGTTGGGCTGCCGTTCGAACGCCTTTATCAGCATTGTTCTGCCAACATTATTGCTGCAATTAAGCAAAGTTAATGTCGAGGGCAGTTGATTTTTTAAATGCGTATTAATATGTGAGGAGGAAACCGGAATAATTGGCTCGAATAATACACACGAAGCTGAAAACACGTTAGCATTAGCAGTTGCACCGTAAATATATCATCAGCTCATTTAGCTAATATGAGCGATAATAAGGCAAACTCATAAATATCAAATATTAATATATGGGTGGCTCGAAAAATCTCTCTCGAAAATCCTGATCCATCATAAATAAAGAGATAATAAATCGTCACAAGCAGTGCCGAGATGAGAAAGCTCAAGGAAATGCGAAACAGGTAGTGAGTGCCCTCCATGCGCATCCATTACGCGCCAGATTAAGCTATCGAAGCAAGATAAAGACGCGACGAGCTGCAGCCGTCCTCGTCCCTCTCGCGCTCACGCCCAAGCTAAACAATAACAAAAGCAGACATTAATTTAAGCAATGAGAAATGGGCCGATTGACATGGGCCCCCCACCCCACTACCACCACCCCACCACCGACCCGCTCAATCAAATAATGGCACATCAGGAGATCATTAATAACCCCTTTTCCCTGATGCTGCCAAGCATTTTACAAACGGCATAACACCAGTGACCCGATGCCTATCTTCTTCTCCTTGTCTCCCGCTGATACGCGACCCTCGATCACTTTCCTGCGGGCCCACCCTCGGAGACATTTTTATTTTGCCTCGCATTCGGTTGCTCGGCTCGCCCTCGCCTCTCTAACTTCCACCCAATTGGACAAAAGTCCCGAGTTTTTCTCTCGATTGCAGCGACAGGCAGTCCTAATGTGCCCAGCATCAATAATCCTCCTCCTCGCTTTTCCTTCTCAATTTCATTTCCAATCTATCCCATCGTTGTTATGCCTATACACTCTCTCTCTCTCTCTTTTCATAGACGGGCATTTTTTTCTCCTCGTTTTTCCCTCGTCGCTGCGTCTCGTCGGTGAAAACGTACATTCATATGCAATTACTTGTTAAAATGTAAGGTTCGGAAATAATATTCAAACTTACGAGATACAAGTGCGAGTGATTCATGAGTTTCAAAGTCTCAACTATTAATATCTCTCTTAATGTAGAAAAAAAAGTGTTTCGCACCTTTCATTTAATATCATTACATTATATGGGCGAGCTTCTAATCATAAAGAATTATCAAAGAATTTCTCCAATTTACTGATAAATCTTTCGGCTGCGCTATTAATTACTACTGATAAATAATTAGCTCCTCTAAGCAAGCTGCATGTCAATTGCCTCATTCCTATTATTTGGCTTTGTTTCGTCTCCACTTTGATCTGTCCTTCGCTTCCATCCACGTAATACTTTCTTACCTTCTGCAATGTAATAACAGGAGCAGCTGCAACGGCTTTGGCTCCGTTACACTTAACATTGAGAAAACGACAGAAGCATTACAACTGACAGAGGGAGAGAGAAATGTAAGACGGATAATTATTAAGGTAATTGACATTCGCGATATAAAAGTTGCATTGTCCCTTATAGGCGTGTCTCTTGGGGGGAGGGGGGGGGAGAAAAAAAGAAATAATCCTTTCTACTTCTGCAATCGCAGCGATTCAAATTCACGATATAAATATGCTTTCCTATAGCTATTGCTTGCGTACAAAAGTCTCGATTGCATTTATCTTAACAGTTTCATTATGAAGCGGGCCAGCTTGTAGGGGAATTTCATTCAAGCTTCTACAATGGTAACGACTAACCGATCCTCTGCCGATCGCTCGAAAATACGACAATTGCCCTACGTGCCAATTAATCAAATAAGCTGCCCTAAACTTACCTGACATTTAAAATATCCCTACATTGTCTGCCCGGCATTTTCGCAGCTCCAAATGCTTACTTAACGACGCCGATTTTTCTCACGCCCAGCAGTTGACAATCGCTGACAACGACTCGCTGTCCTTCCATTATATAAGAATATTCATAGGATAATCAAGTGTGCTCCGAGGACTCCTTTAATGATACTTCGGGAGAATATACTTTTGATACACAAGATGAGGTTCCTGCTTTTGAAATTACCAAGTCCCTTTGAAGCAAGCTTACTATCGGTTTGCGTGCAAAATAATATTCCCAGAGAGCGGCGAACTAGGGAAATATAGTTTAATGTAGAGATATATGAAGATCGTTTTAACTCGGAGGCTTTCTTCTAGTTTCAATAGTGAACCGATCAACGTGACAAAGCGCGTATTTTTCCACTGAATCGTAATTTCCATACACGCGTTAGAATTTGTAGTATCAAAGTACGATTATTATTTTTCAGGGTCGATATGCTACACTCCTCGGCGCTACATGACGCAATGAGACTGAGAACTTGAAAAACGGCTTTCTAATTTATCTACGGTATACAGTAGTAGTAAATGATAAAAAATCGGTCATCATTTTTTTTTTTTTTTCTCTTCAAATTATTATAATCTCCACTTACAGGCTGAAATTGACTGCCATTGAAGTATTATAAGAACTTTGGCTAATATATTCCCATATAATTAGCATTAACAAGTAATTCAAATTAGTTGATCTCAAATCGGACAAGCATACACACACACACACACACACACACACACACACACACACACATATATATAATGTACGTTTACACAGAAAAAAAAAAAAGAAAGAAAAACATTGGTATAATTTCGATCTACGTGTGAGACATTGGAATATCACAAACAATAAAGAGATTTAAATATATATATATATATTATTCAAATATTTATAATGAGATGATAGGTTAAACGATAGAGTTATTAATAACTGTTCCTATAAAATTATTTTGGACATTCTAATTGACAAAGCATGTCCACCACATGACTCACCACATTGCCTTACGTCAAATTAATGAAATCTCAATTCAACGCAAAGTTCAAGGTGCGCTTAAACAACTAGAAAAGCAAAAAAAATAAATCAAACCATCTCGGGAGTGAAGAAAATATAACGAATGCCGTTCAGTACACTTTGCTTCGAGTCCACTATTCAGCCAAATAATTCGTAGAATAACAGGCCTGCCAACAATCTCCCCGAATATTCCTATTCCCGAGGCAACTCGAATAACCACACGAGCTTTCCCATTCAATCCTTAAAATAACAACAACACACACACACACATGCCCGGAGCACGAATACGCATCTGAAAAAAATTACAGTAGTCTATTAGAATTTTTACGCTTTACAGTTAACATGTTTCCTTTTCGTTCGTTTATGTCGACAGGCGTCCAATTACTCAGGCAACACTTCTATAATTACAAACCCTATGCGCTTCTCGCTTCTAATTTAATACATAATCGAGTTTTTTCTTCTTCTTCTTCTCTCTCTTTCTCCCTTTGACGCTCCATCCCATTCGTAACTCAGCGCGATACCCGATCGAGCATGTAATACGGAAATATCATCGTCCCATATCTATTTATACGTGGGCATAATGGGGAGATTATGAGTGCGTGTTCAATAAGTTGGATCATCGCCGAGTCATCGGGGCGAGATTAGTCCCTTCGTCACGTCTCTCGCGCACTTTACGATAAATCGAGGAGCGAGCGATTCCCCGGGCGTTCGACGAGTCACCGCGACGACCATGACTTGCAGCCACCGCATTAGGAGCAAAACAGCTTAGACTGTGTTAGGGGATGAGGGGAGTGCGAGAGAGAGAGAGACAATGGGCAGCGCGCTGCAATTGCTTGGATGCAATTGCGCCGAGGAGAATTGGCAGCGGGGTAACGGGACTGAAGAGTGGCGAGGCGCGTAGTATTTAATAGAATAAACAAATGGCGATTGTTTGTTAATGTGCGGCGGCAAAGGTGTTGTGGGACCTCGAGGCCGCGAGGAATGTGAGAGGAGGAGGAGGAGAGATGCTCGGCCGATTGTTACGGTAGGCTAATAATAATGTGGAGAGGCTATTGAATTAATATCGATTCGATATTGCATTAAAATGTAAATTTACAATTGATCAAGATCAACGTAAGGAATTGACAGTCGAGCCAGTGCGTAAAAGTACTGAATTAATTACGAATTTATTGATATTGCGAGCGGAGCGCCGAGACTCTCTTATAAGAGAACAGCAGGTAATCTCGCTTATTATCCGTCGATCGAAACTTTATTAATCATAAATATAACACTGCATTTTAATACGATACATTTATTTGGTATTGCTCTAGTTGATGATTTAAGGGTAAAAAATACTATTAACTAGAGTGGATCGGATGATCTCGGGGCTTTTACTACCATCTGACAAGTAACTTATTTGAGCAAATTATAAGCACGAGAAATCCAATCAGACTTTCTTTTTGCCCTCATTGCTGAAAATTATCCAAGACATTCTCCAGCTAAAATATGATCGCTGCAAAAGGACTTTTCAAAATTATATAATACTGCTTATAACCAGGCACCGCCCCTATAATCCATTCGTATAATGAAATTAAATTGTACAAATTGTTTTCTTAAAAAACGGACTGCCGATACGAAACAGCATAAATAATTTTCATTATTTGTAAATGTAAAAGCGTAAAATAGCTCATTGCATTATACGTATTTCGCGCACTCGCACAAATCAAGCGATTATAAATGAAAATATTTAATTTACCGAGTTAATTGTAGATCTTTTAAGATGCTGTGTAGATGGAGAATTAAGTACAAAAATCTATTAATTAAACGATACGCTTAAAGATAAATCTCGATAAATGATGCTCTTAGTTACTAATAAACGTAAATTTTTTTAGCCCACACGCATGCACACGCACACGCACGCACGCGCACACATTATAAGCTAGTAAATTTATTAAATTCGATGCAAGTCTATTTCTTACGCTATATACGCTTTATGAAATGTATCAATTTATAATTTTAATTATTTTTCAGGCGGCGTGTGTCGGTTAATAATTGAATTTAGGAGTAAACTTTAATAAGAACGAAATCATCGACAATTTCAACTTGACAATTTGAAATTTTATTCTGCCACGATAAACAATAAGCATGCTTCTGACATGTAAAAGAATTTACAACAAGAGCGAATTTTTTTCACATTGCACACTTGCAAGACCGTTCATTTAGCGTATTAAAAAAATCGAATGCCTGCGCAAATTGATGTCCAAGCGATAATAGCAGACATAAATTTCATATTATATTAGTACCTGGAGAATAATAAATGCACGCGCCATTATAGCTTTTGAAGATTAAGTTCTAAAAAATTAAGTATTCTTCATAATTTACAAGATTAACAACGACCGACTTCACCAAATCTCTAATTACGTAGAGGGACACTTGGGGTAATCTAGCATTTGGAAATCCGTGTGCATCGCGAGCACGTGACTCGAGGGACGCAATTCTGCGGGAAATGCGTGGGCCGCGCATTCGTAGGCGCCTCTTCGCAAGTCTCGCGGTACGGCGATGCGCATCGCAACGATTGGTTTACATAGATGGCCAAGACAATGCGACTTTGTAAACAACTTTATGTGGCTTTATTGAGCCGACATAAGGGCGCATGATGCGGGCCCTTTGATGCTCGAGCGAGGATTGATGGCCGTTGCGCGGTCGTAGGCTATCGGAGCCGCGCCCACTCATTCGAATAGTTGCTAATGAAGGAACTAATGATGTAACGATTCTTCGTTTAGGTTTTCAGCTGCCTCGGGAAATTTTCGTTGCAGCCGCTTGTTTAAGACTTTGTTGACCATTATTGCGATTCATCATTGAACACCTCTTGAGCTATTTAATGCGTTACGAGTGCGTGGTACGAGTCACGTGCCAAGAAGGGATGGCACGGGATGGCATGGGATGGGTGGTGGTGCGGGTGGGGAGGAGGTGGGGGTTGGGGAGTTATCGCGTGACTAATATGTTTGGCGTTTGGCAATTATGGAAGCCATCCTCTCTCCCCCATTACATTACATGCCACTGCTCATCCGCTCATCGTATGCAAAGCGGAATCCGTCATCTTGCAAATTTATGGGCAGCGAGAGTGCCGAGGCCCAATAGACAGGAGCGCGGATATACGCGGAACGTGTCTGCCAAGGATAAGACGAAGCCAGATCGTTGGCCCTGTTAACATTGAGAAGCACGAGGGCTCACAGTTTCCCGGCAGCCACCGATTTACCGACTTATCCCTCGCGCACACGCATCCTCCTCTCCAGCACCGACCGGCCACCCACAAAAGTGCAGTTCCTCGCATTCAATCTCATTGTCAGTTCATTATGCGCTCGAGTGGGTGGGTATTATTGCGCGGCGAGCATAAATTTCCATCCCGTGTTTGCGTATAAAGACATTTGGCGGCGTTAGCCGGGGCGCATCGGCCGAGCAGCTGCGCAAACCTATTATGGCTCTCTCCACGGGCCGCCGTCTTCCTCCTCTAAATATTTTCTCGACCTTATTTCTGCCCCGACGCTCTCCTCTATTTCGGGACGCGGTGCAGCTAGTAGAGCTATTATTAGGCCGCGGGCCAGGCGCGACATAAAAATGAGTCAAGTGTGTGGCGCTGAAAGCTTAACACGATCCCTTCGTTCGCGCTCACGTCGCCCCTGACCATTGATCGCCGCCACTACGAGCAGGGAGAGGGAGGCACTTCCATCTGGACTCGGCTTACCTCGTCGCTCCATCCCATTTCACCGCGCATTTCACCGCGCATTTCACCGCGATTCGCATTGCCAAATGCTCCGCATACTCGAGCAGTGACAAATCGATATACGTGGGAATGCATTGCGTACTCTGCATTATTGGCCGTTCCCTACCCCCCACGTCACCATCTCCTCCTGTGCCTGCCTGCCTCAACATCATCATATCATTACCCTAGTTCGCCTCGACGTCACATGACACCGTTCCGTCTTATTACATGGCCGTCGAGATGGCTTTTAGGTCTCGCGATTTTCGTCATTCCCTACTTTCTGATTTTGCCTCGTGATTTTGCCCGCCGATCCTAATCAGCTTTCCCCGTCCATTTATCGAATTGCGAGCGGCACTTCCCCCGCCCCTCCCTTCCAATAATTTTTCCCCTCGCCCGCCTATTCTCCATGGCCGTGAAAGACACCGAGCTCCTGCGAGAGAGAGAGAGAGAGAGAGAGAGAGAGAGAGAGAGAGAGAGAGGATGGTAGAATTCGAGTGGTTGACGAGGGGCTCGCGACTCATCGCCACAGCGCTCGGCTTCTTCTTAGCCGGCCAGTCAGTGTCAAGTGCACTTGAAGCTCAGCGACACCTGCACCTGGTGCTCGGTGTCCTAGTTGCGGGCGTATGGGATTGGGAACGCGGTCCCGTGATGTGGTTGATCGCCTCCAACCACATGCAATTAAAAAGGTGGGATATGCAAATGAAAGCTAACATGATTGAAATCGGCGTAGTATTGGCGGGGGGAGAGGGGGCGTTACGAGGGAGCGTAATAGAGCGTATCATCGGGCGCGCGTTTAATAATATCTGAATCTGCCTGGGAGAGGCTTAATCGGCCAGTCAGAGTAGGACGGGCAGAGTGGGTAGAGAGCGTGGTCGGCAGAAAAGGAAAGCGACGAGGATGAGAGCTGGAGGTTCGGTAGGCCGTCGCTATCCATCGGTATTACACGGCGTTGACGTGCGCGCGCGCGGCTCCGAGCGCCGACGAAAGTATCCTCTGGGTACACACGTCGGTGCGGAAACGCCGCATTTTTAAGTGCGAGGGGGGTGGAGTGGGGTTGGTGGCTGGGATGGTGGGTGGGTGAGGTGGCGAGGGGTGGGCCAGACCGGATGCCCGCGAGCTACGTGCACCCACGCCCCTTTGACGTGGCTAGAAATTCAATTAAGCACTTTCTTCCTTGGCTCGGAATTTTCACCCTTCGACGCTCGCGCATATCCCATCGGATTGTTGGGTTCTCGGTTTTTGCCGGGTCGAGAGTAGACGAGGGGTCGGGATTTTTATAGTCTGCCCAACTGGCAGGAAACGCCGCTCGCTCCGTTGTTTCTTGCATTTTCTTACGTTCTTGCCATTTCTAGCTCGTCCATTTATATTGCGGCAAAGGTGCGCTTGCGCGGGAGGGCAAAATCTTATTATTATTATTAAATAATTATTATTGAATCCCGAGATTGTATATTGATAGGTATTGGGAGGAGGTGAAATCGACTCCTCTGCACTTTTTTATCGCAAAGTTCGTTAGGACCCGAGCACGTTTTATTCTCCGCAGGATAATTGCAATTAGAGACTGCTCGTCCTTTGTGATATCTTTATTTCTCCTCGTGTTGTTGTTTTTGCTCTTAAAGAAGTATATGGAGTCTCTCTTAGTGTGCGCCAAGCGCCTTAACGATAATTCAGATATCGAATTGATCGGAGGGAGTACGAGCCGAGGCTTTTGCTAAAAGTGATGGGTGAATCGGCCAGT
This sequence comes from Ceratosolen corneri, assembly GCA_030522565.1. Lineage (NCBI taxonomy): Eukaryota > Metazoa > Arthropoda > Insecta > Hymenoptera > Agaonidae > Ceratosolen > Ceratosolen corneri. The sequence goes on along the minus strand of JAPYYT010000670.1, from coordinate 31,380 downwards.
CGCAGATGCTCGTTTATCGGAATGGGAAGTCTCGCGTGGAGCATTCCACGCTACAACGGACTTGGGGCTGCAATGTAGTGGGGGAGGGAGTGAAGGAGTGAGGGGGGGGAGCGCTGCACATCGATGAAAAATGTTTACGGGCGCTATCGTTTGGGCAGCTTGAAATCGTGGAAAGAGAGGAGGAGGTCGCCGACACATTCAGGCAGCCGCTAAAGTTAGCCGGATAACTCGATTAACTGCACGCGGCTCTGGATTTACGGAGGGGGTCGTCGGTGGTATGGGTGTTGGCTCGATGCAGATTTTTCGATCGCTAATGATTGATTGGCTATTAGGAGAGGTAAGCGGATTAGCTCGGTATAATGGCACAGACGCCCAGGAATTCGATCGACTGTTGCTCGCCGCGTCAAGGCGATTAATAATATTTCCTGTTGGCTCCGGGCGTATTGTTCCGCTATAGTTCCTTCCTATCTCTCCTTCCGTAAACGTATTCGGATTTATAAGTAAATACCGGTCGACCTTTGTCTCACCCCCGCGCGCGCGGGAGACCAAAACTTTAATAACAACTTGAGCATAATAAAGTGGAATTCCGCATAGTGGGAGCTCGGTGCACCAGTGCCGAGTCGATTAATTTTGCCAAAATCGATTAAATTCTCGGCAGCCGCTCGGATTCTTCAAGTGCAATGACTTGCGCTATTATTCCATTGCATAAGATAATTCGTAATAAGGTAAAGGAAAAGGTTGGAGCCACTTCCCTGAACGTGTCCCCGCACCACTCGGCAGATAATGACAACTCGCCGCAACACTCACCTGCAAAATAAAAAGTAAGAAACTCTTAATTGCTTATCGGAATGGGCCACGGGATGGGTATAGCGAGCCATAAGGATGCCTCGTTAGTTTTGGCGGTGAAGGTGAGGGGCGCGGCGGAGGCGCGAAGCCCCGTCCTCCCTCGGGAGGAGAGAGAGCTGGGCGAAGGTGCGAGGAGGATCACACGCCGCCAGGAAAAGGACATCGGGCGCGTGCCACAAGGGCCTCCGTAATAAGGGCCAGATGGTGGCGAGGGGCGAGGTCGGGGGAGGGGTCGCGGCATGGGGTAGGAAGGGCGGCTGGGGACCTCACGCTGACCGAGTCTGGAGCTTGGGATTAATTGTCGTTCGGGTGCTCGGGCGAAGGCGGCAGTTGTGTCGGCCATGGCCAATTTGAATTTGTCGAGTTGGATTTCGCGGCGGAGGATAGGCCGATGTTTTTGCTGGTATTTACGTTGTTGGGTGGGTAATGTTGTTTTGATACGGGCGGCTCGGAGTTGGATTGACAAAGGCCAGGTGTGGATGGGACGGGGTGAAGAAGAGTCGCGTTAAAGGAGTATTGAGGTGAAATGTGCTGATGGAGTGGATAGTTTTTCCAAATATGTTGTGCCGAGGGTGGCGTGGGGTTTCTATTGGAGGAAAGCCGTATGTATTGTGATCTCGGTATTGATGGCGGCATGCGGGAATGCAATTTAAACGCTTGCGTAAGATTAGGAAGCGAGGAGGATTAGGGGAGATATTAGAATAATTGGAATAATTAAATGAATTGGATTGAATTTTTGTGCGTAGTATGTGGATGACGGGCTCGAGGTAAATGTTGGAGCGAGCCATTGCTTTTTCCGTTGACGCGTGTTATCCGTTCGCAGAACGTGTTTATGATATTGCATTTGTTATGGGAACGCGCGGCGTTAACTTTGCGCTCCGTTGTTCCTTTCCTACGTATATTTTGCGAAATGGCATCGCATTATGTAAGCATGTACTTATCGAAGCCATCGCGTAACGTCTTTTTCTAAAGTGGTTTTTACTCGGCGGTGCATGTCAATTTACATTATATATCTGCCGGTTAACTGGTTGCATATATGCTTGAAGGTCCTTTCGGTCTTCATTAAAGTTCCCGATACTATTAACATCTGTAACTTTATGTTACGCAGAACATACTTGAATAGAAAATAATATGACTTGCAGAGTTCGGATGAAACATTACGGCATTACTGCTCGATAGATTTTACGATTTAACATTAACTTTAGTCCTGGAGTAGAAAGTTTTCCTTGTAATTTTCTTTGAATTGGTCAAAGCTGCTGCTGCTACTACTACTAGTACTACCAATACTACTACCACTACCACCACTAATACGCGATAGTACGGTCCGAGCGTGTTTATTGATATAAACAGTGATATTATTTCAAAATTATTATCCGGATAATGAGAGGCGATAAAAGAATTCGGATTCGTAGTGTTGCATATCTGGGCAATGAAATATTTTTACGCCAAAAGTCTAATGGACGTGAGGCCAAAGAGCAGCAGAGTACGGCATTCTTGCAGTGTCGTTGCCAACTGCGAGAAAACGTTAGCGCCAAGAATTTTTAAGGGAAGCTATATTCCCCCTCGGAGATGAGAAAAGGAACGGTTTTAAGAGTTAACTGCCCGCCAACCATCGATCATCGTAATTAAGCACAAATATTTTCGTCTGGCCGCCGTGTGAAAATAACAGTTCTCTCTCCGCGGTATTGACATCAGTTGGTTCATTCATTCGGCTTTTGAACGGAGGAGTTGGCTAGCGCCGGGCAAAACTAGAGAGTCGTAAAGTAAAAATGGGTGCGGTGCAAGAGAGTATGAGAGATAACGAATCGTGAGAGTTGGGAACTGCTCGCGGCGAGTCCGACGAAAGCTTGGAAAATATGAGCAAAAAAAAGCCAGGAAAACACGGGCCGTGTAGTCGGCGCACGTACTTTCGATTCCATAAAAGAGCTTACCTTGTTGCTCCTTTTACTTGTAAGAAATACGGGTTTGCTGTAGTCAAATTTCTCAAATAAACTCACCGCTGTTATAAACGGCTTGGCGGTATTAAACTGAACGTCGAAACACGAAAGAAAATTTAAAACTCGCGCCCAAGATACCACCTTGCCTCTTGTTACATTATATTATTGTATTGATCGAGCTTGTGTCTAGCCTTAGTTACATCGTGTCCCCAATTAATTTACAAATAACCTTCAGCAAGATATTCTCCTCTCGGCAAATTAGTAGAAGGAATAATATTCTCGCGATAGCAAATTATTATTATTGTAGAAATAAAAATTTTGGATTTAAACTTGTTGGACGCGCAAGGCCAGCCAAACTATTAGCATAATTTTTTTAACTTTACATTTGCCATTAAAGCGATTGTCCGTAATCACATCGCCGGCTCTCGATAACGAAATTTCACTTTATTTCCGCGCCGTTAAACCATGAATACTTTTCCTACGGCCCTATTAACCGAGAAAGAAAAAGTGCCGTGATATAGCTTTTATATAAAAATCTTAATTAATACTTTTACGTAACGCGCGAGACTGCCGATTTTATTATTCATCAGCATTAAATACGAGAAGGAAACGAGGCATTTTATTATTCCATCGTAAATAGCAATAACTGGTCCGAACTATTAGTGACAAATCCATTATCTATTATCGGTAGTCAAATGGACATTATTGTATTAACGCTTCCATAAGATTAGCCATTATGTCATTGAAAATCTTCCATGTTTACACGCGCAATTACAAGCTGCTTCATAAATTATTCGACGAGCGGTGATGGAACAACATGGAAAAACCCGCCGAACGACGTTAAACCGCCTACTTTATAAATTACAACAACTCCATTCTCAATGTTGTTGCAAATAACTTCTTAGCGAATCAAACGGCTTCCAGTAGCGGATGCTTAATTTATTACATGCGAAATAACGACGGCACACCTCGAAGATTTAAAAAGAGATTTAAAAAGCACCAAATCTCGCAAAGTACACCAGCCAACAACATTCACCACCTCCACCTTCTTCTGCGCATCTCTCGGCAATTCCGGAAACGTCGACACCCCGACCCACATAAATTGCACAGATACGAAAGGGCGCGATGACGTTCGAGGTCTCCTCTTGCTAAAGGGGCGCAGCACATTTAATCCGCTCGCATCCATTAATTTATGGCATTATTAGCGATGGACAACGGATCGACACACAAGAACAGCACAATGCCACGGACTCATTAGCAACAGGGTTTCGGCGGGGGGTGGGGGGGATAGGACGAGGAAGTCCCGCGCATGCGTGAATTCATTCGCGCGATTTAAGGTGTCGTTAAAGTGTTTTATGACCGAGTCGCCCGGAGCGGCCCAACGGCTTTTATGGCGCGAGTTGCGATATGCTCGCGCGAAATTTGACAGGAGGAGCGCTACAAATCGCCTTCCCGCTCTTTCAATTGTTCGACATTTATATTGCCGCATTGTTTCGCCTTTTTCTCTCTACCCCCCCTCCCAACTACCAGCTTCCATCCACCCTGCCCCCCCCCTCCTGTTTTTTTCATTGTCCGGCAGTCGCAATTGAGACGTTTATACGTCTCGACGATTTAAGTGCCAAAATGACTGCCAGCGGATTAATCCGAGCACATTGATGTACGAGCATTTTTACACTTCGGGGAATCTTAAATGCTCGCTGCTGCTTTCCCTCCAAAGGCTGCACACACGCCTTTCAATGCTAACGCTACTCTCCCGTCCAACAACGCACTTCTTACAAGCAGAGGCTTACAATACAAACCTTGGCTTACAATCATTTAAACATTCCTTTCTCCCCTTCCCTTCTTAATTAACTGATAGCGATTGCTCATATTTTTACATGATATTGACGATCGTTGCAGAACAATTACCTACAGCTGCACTCGACTTTCACTAAAACTCTTCAATAACGTTGCATGTCTTGCTTTAGCGCCAACTACTTCACGGCCCACGAATTTCCAATTCCAATTAGCCGTTTCGTAATAGAGTTCAATGACCTGTCCCACCAAATGCCCCGAATCGCATTATAGATGAAAAAAACTTCACGACCATAACACGTCATCGTAAACGATTGCAAGCACTTTTTCCGCCTAAACTCACCGTATTATTACGATTTATCAAAGAAGCAGGGAAAAAAAGAGTCCCTTCCCAGCCCCCCCCCCCAAAGCCAAAGAGTCCTGGTAATTGAAGACAAAAAATACAGCGCCACTTCATTAAATAGTAAAAGCCTTGTAATACAATGGCCAAGTGGCGTCGGGACTCGATGTATCGAATTAAAAATACAGGTCTGCGGACACTGGTGCAAATGAGCAAAAATACCCATCCCCCGAGATCAACAACAGATACGTCATTATTTTTTCGCGCCCCGAAACTCGTCCTACCCCATACAGGGCGCAACACCCCTTTCCCGGCTGCCTTGGCTTTGTGAAGCAAAAAAAAATAAAAGAGAGAGAGAGAGAGAGGGAAAAAATGGAAGACGAAGTTGAAAGAAAAAACGCCAGCTAAAACTGCCCCTCGCGAGGTCAGTCAATCGAAAAGCGATTCGTGCCATCCTAAATCTCTTTTATGATCCACTCCCTCCCTCTACCTCGACACCCATTTCCCTCTTTATCCCGTCTGTCCCGCAGCCATTGTTTATCGACTACTTTGTTTCGTGATTTCTGACTTTTTAATGGGGCAAGTTTTGATAATGGTAGCGCAACTAATTCTCGCATTATGCGATGGAGATTAAATGCCATTAGGCCTCGCGAGTGCATTTAAAATTCAAATCCCCTGCCACGCGACTCGCCTACAGCACAGCCAAGCGCAGCCATATCGCATGAGAATCGCCTGTGCCTTCCTATTCCAATTGCCAATGAATTCAAATTCCGCAGGCTTTCATAAACAAAATGGCAGTGTTCGCCCCGAGCTCGTGAATCGGACGAGCGAGATGAGAGAAGCGGCCAACAGATGTCGAATAAAATCCCACTCAACCGCATCTTACCAACCATTACTCGTCCAACCTCATACAGCAGCATCACGATCGATCGATAAATTATTAACGAGCATCTGTAATTGTAAATTTATAATGAGCCTCCATTATTTCAAGGACAATGAGGGATATTCTCTCGCTGCCCCCCCGTAAACAGCGTCTGCTCTCTTCGTCTCGCGGCCGCGTTTGTTTATCTATCGAGCTTCCTCGTGCGGCGATAAATCCGGGCCGAAATCGCGTCCTCGGCCAGCTGTCCGCGGCCGGGCCCATTGTGCCCCGTGGTTATTTATAGCTCGAGGATGACCAAACAATTTGGATCGCCGAGGTTTGACGTAGCCGGCGGGCCCATTGTTATGCAGCCTCGCGCCGTCCAATAAACGTCGATTTCCTAGTTTACGAGGAGCCGGGGGTGCGAGCATCAATGGGGGCGTACTGTCCCCGCGAGAGATGCAAAACTCGGGCCCCGAGGCTTTCCGTCGATCCACGTCGCTACGGATTTTATTCAATCTCGCTCGATCGCTGCGCTCGACTCTACTCAAATCCGATTTGGCCTGCCCACGTGCTATTATTATTATTCATGCCCATCATCTCTAAGCGGCTTTTGCCAAATATCCTCCTCCTCCCTTTCACTTCCCATCCCTCTACAGCTTCGAGAGCCGAGATTTCAAACTATCGACACAAAATGCCCCAAGCGAATTCGACGAGATTCGACTCAAAAACTCGATTGAATATTATGGAGGAAATGACACTTGCTATTTGTTATAAACCAGGCCATCTTTTAAGCCAGCGTAATCCGACAATACGCCTACGTAGGGCACAAATTATTGCGAGTCGCTGTTAATGAAGGCGCAAAAATATCATTTTACCTGCACTTTCTTCAATAACAGATGGTCATTGAAGCGAAAAAAAATCTCCATTCCCAACACCACACAACCCCTTCGCATCGTCAAACTTAATATCCACGTTCTACGCAGTACAGAACCTCATATCACCGCAAATCCATATAAAAAATTAAGGATCCTTAAACAATGCATACTTTAGTAAAATAAGAATTGTAGAATAATATGAAAAATTTAATCCCGAGATGAATAGGACTCCTCGACCAATCAATTACACACGCCGCACAATATCAGCCCACGAATATAATGGGAAAATCTACGGGCAAATCGTCAATAAGCATATACACGAGGTCGCGAGATTTTCCATGAAGCCGATCTCGTGCCGCTCCTCCTCCCGACCAGTCCATAAATTTCCATCGCCCTTCGATGGCTGTCAGGAACGAAGGATCGGGCCCTCGCACTTTTCCACACCAATCGACGATCATCCTCTCTCTCTCTCCCCGCGCGGCTCCACATTTTCCACGGCGCCTGCACACGCCTCTCCCACTCCCCTCCGCGCCAAAAGGATTCGTCGGCCGACCGACGCGACAGAATAGAAACGCCAAACGACAATAATTGCCCTTTAGTGAGGCGTATTGTGCATCGCGCATGCGAGCAAGCACGACCGTTGTAAGTAATGATAGCGATACTGGTATTTCGGGGCCGAGTGGCGACTCCTTGGGCCCCGCAAAACTGCCTCATTTGAAGGAGAATGCAAGTTTAATTAACGAAGACGTTCTTAGCCTTTTGGAAAACTGAATAAAGGTACTTCCTCGTCTTACCATTGTTGTGCGTTTATATAAATAGAAAATTTTTCCTTTATAACTAACTTGCATGCTTACTACAGGAAGAAAGAAGAAACATCTAAAGTGTCGGGTAACATACATTTGGAAATTCATTTATTAATCCGTTAAGGCATCGTTCGATGTCGTTGTTGCAAAGTTTACCAGGATTTTTTCAAATAATTTTCGCTAATTTTCACATAATCCAAGGTTGCACATTTACGAATATCTATAGACTTGTATATTATATACTAATATCTATAGATTACGAGGAACAAATATTATACTTGCATGTGCTTTTAAATTTTAAATAATTTTAGAAGAGAAGGAGGGTAATTCCGATGACAAATAGTAGTATTCCGTCTCAATTAGATCGTATTATCGTCCCTCGAAAATCGACGAACATCAAGAATATTATTCTTTGCAATTCTTTAGTACGCAGACATATTACGCAGTATGTATGGATCATTCTTGGATGATCGACAGATCCAACGCCGCAGTTGTCCAGTCCAGTACTGGGCGCAAGACCTATGAAAAATCCACTTTTCCAATGGCTCTTTAGAATGTCGTGCCATTTTCCTTTTTCCCTTGCATTCGCCGTACACGTTCTATTTATCCAGCGGCACAAAAACACCATAGATTACCCTTACAGTACGAAATGACCACGGATCTATAAAACTTTGGTGCCCGTACTGTTGATGCGATAGGCTGTGAAGCAGAGGCGCGTGAGCTTTCAAGTGACTTGGATTAACTGCTTGCCGAAGAAGATTAATCGTCGTGTGAGAAATTGATGACCGGCAAGTAATAGGTTTTTAATTGTAAGACCTCGAATGTCGGATGGAAATTCGCAGGTGAAAGGATAAATTGCGTCTAATGAAATTGAATCTTACGTGCCGAGGAGCGATAAAGAAAACGACATTGTATTATTAAAAATAATATTCTCAATGTTGGTAAAGTAGGAGGAGAATTTGTTTATGGTAAAATTATCTTAATGATATCTTGATGTGTGAGGAGTTAAGCCTTCAATACGCTTGACATTTATATAAATGGAATTGCCAAACGGACGCAACATTGACGCATTGGAAGTTAAAACGATTCGACGAATACTTTTTGTTATTTACTTGCGAAAATCAATAATTAATATGTCAAGAAAGATAAAATTTTTACGACGAATAATCTCATGTCAGCCTAATAGATAAATTGGCGTAAAAAAGAAGAAATTTGCCTGACAACGTCCATTTGTATATAATTGATAACTGATACATTAATTATTAATGTTCTGGTAAATGTATACAAACGTATGTGTCTGTAGTCATTTATATTTTCATTCGGAATTAAAAATACTTATTGAATAATTATCGTACGTGTCAACTACAAATGCATACTTTAGTAAATGCAATATAATATATTGTACGACGCCCTTTCCATTCCATATCAATTAATTGTTTAATTTTAAACTTTAGTATCTTTCGATCATTGACAAACTAACAAAAGGGTTTTATGTATTAAAAGACACACGAAGGTCATTCGCTAATGGATATTTCGCATCGAATATGTGCTCGCGGTTGCCAATATCAACAAATAAATAAACTCTTTTTCACAATGACAAAGCTTCATAAATCTTCTATTATTAATTATATACTTGGACATTTAGCATTAACAAATCGTATTGATGAAAGGAGGAGTTACATTGCACAAACGACGACTCGTTACGAAAGCGAACGCCACTGGCGTTAATAAGCGAATTTTTTGAACCCAAGTACATCTCGGTCGAATACACCAAGAAATTCATTTCCTTTTTATATAACATTTATTAGCGATTCTATGGAGAAAGTACCATTTCATCCATGACGAGCCATATGGCTGGCCCACCTATATGGCTGCCAATAAACGACAAGAAGAGAGAAGAAGCATCGAAATTCAATATTAAAAATACAAAAACATTTCTCTGAATTGCATTCTCTAGTTACTTGTGAGGAGGGGAAGGAAGAAAGAGAGGGAAAAAAGGACGCCAATTTTTAACGACGCCTCATAATCTGGCTTTATGACGGCAACGGCAACATTTTTCCAGTCAGCCTATAGTCGGCGCGCACCGTCAGCCAAACCGCCAAGAGACACTTGAGCGAGCGATAAACGGTCTTGACACTCCGCAACAAAACACAATGGGCCATCGCAAAAAAAGTGCCTCGGCTGCTGTCGCTAATTTGAATCGATCACGAGCCAGCGAGTCCATTGAAAATTGAAACGTCGGCGAAGCGGTGGTCCTTTCACTCCCGATGCGACCAGCCCAAATGATTGACGTTAACTTGGCCAAGTACTTTGCGCACGGGGCATACTCGGTTTGGCAAGACGAGACGGGAAGCTGCGCGCAATGGGAGCAGGAGAGGGCTCACGAGGTCCAAGGTAGCCGATGACGGCGATGGGCCGGCCATTGACACAACCCAAGACCGTTTGCCCACGTGCGTTTGGCAAGTTTGCAAATGAACTCTCCATGTCTTGTGGATTGTGGGTGGAGGGTGGTGGGTGTTATAAAATCCATAATGTAGTGGCAGGCATTAATAAGACTCCAGTGTCCAGTGTCTGAGCTTAGCCTCATAAAATGCGTAAAATGCGTCGCTTTAATAGCAAAGGTGGAGGATGCGCGGCAATGGGAGAAATCCAAGTGGAATAGCGAATGTGGCGCGCGCGTGGCTGTGCTTACGGGAGCCGAAAGTGATGTGGACCACCTCTTGGTGCACGGGAGGAGAGAGCATCATCGATAGGGCGTCCGGCCGCGCACCGCGCCAGATGTTTTGAATAGCGAGCATGAATTCATGACTCGAGCTCTCATTGTCATTGCCGCGTGAAGTTGCATTTAAAAGGGCGAGGAGCCGGGTGCGCAGAAGTGGGCACGAGTTTTAATTTGTCGCTCGGTCATCGGACGCCGGTGTGAAGAGTCCGATGCGTTTGTCTGCGCGGGAGGTAAGTTGCTGTTGTGGCAAATGGAATACGAAGGCTCGCTTATGACTCGCGAGTGATTACACAAAAGGATTGACATTTTGCCGCCAACGCCCAACATCACTCGGACCTTTTGGTTATATGACAGTTTTAGTATGACAAGAGATCATAGGCAAAGCTAGTTATTCGGAATGCTCAGGTCACGTTTAATATCATGCAAATCGTGTTTTATTGAGTTTCTCAAGCCCTACGGTGCATTGTGCAAAAAAAAAAAAACAATCTCATCCGGAGAGAAAAAATGTAAAAGAACGTGTTACACTTTTACCGTATATCTGTAATTTATGAAACAACATAAATTGCATTACAACGCGGCAATCTTGCCTACCCATTCTAACGAGCATGCGGTCTTTTATTAATGTCTAATCACATATTTCCATGCTTTATAATATTATAAATTTAGTCGAATACGTCGTATATGCGGAAAGAATGTACGTCGCGTAAACATAAAGTAGCAATTGGCTGAAACAATGGTAATTTTTATCGCTTTTCGACTCGAAGAATGTCGGCCTATTTAGGAAAAATAATAATTAGCTCTGCGCAAGCCCATTTCTTGCTAGACATGTAAAAAAAATTTCATCTGCCAAATAGGCATTTGAGAATAAGAAACTCACAAATAAAAGAGAATGCTACAGTCGACTTAAATAACACTTCAATCTCAATGTCCAAATGAGTATTTTTTAAAGTCCATGTGGCAGAAATATCTTTCGGTCTTTTATTTCCTTATTATTGGACTCGTTAGCGGGCAATGTACAAATATCATTATGACAAGGTTATAATTCCTTTTAGAATATCATATAGGTAAGCTGCGGTGCAACATCTGCCTCGAAATTATGTATATAAAGTTCTATAATTGCAGCATATGACAAGACATGACAGCGACATTTAAAAATTGCCTATCGATGCGCAATAAAACGCGCATCGTGTGCGCATAGCCCATAGGAACGTAAACAGTGCGATAATAATCAATTTCGATAGAAAGGATCAATAAAGGGCGACGATTGCGCTCGTTCAAAAACAATTGCGCCCCGACAAAATAGCCCGAGGCAAGTAAAACAGCATCCAGCGTAACGAGAGCGCTCAGAAAGTGCACGAGTGCAATAATTATCATTATCACTCGCAGCCAAACATGCGGATGAGTCGAATGCCACGGGCTTGGAGCCACCGGGAATCCAACAATGCCAGCTCCAAATTCCGAGCCCTTTACCATTGTGTACCACGGCAACCTCGTCGGATTGGTCGGAGATTAAAGTTTGCAGGATGCGCGCACAATGGAGAGAGAGAGTCGCTCGTGCATTTCCACGACTGCCGAGACATTCTATTGGCGCGTGGAGTGGTGTTGCCGTGGAGGAAATCGAAGAGCCGCGCCGGATTATTTACCGAGATAAGACCCCCGGGGGCACCTATGAATGTGGATTTTTGCGGAGATTGGCATCGATGCCCGGAGCTCGAAATGCGCCGAGGTCGTGCGTAGGAATGTCATGAAAATGTCATCAGCAGGTTTCGTGATTCCCGCTCGGGAGAATCAATTTACCGGCTGAGCGTTACAAGACTCTGGCCGGGCTACTTTGCATAACCGATATTCTTCTGGGCGGCGATCGGCAGATGCTCGTCCGATCGAATATCCCAATGGCAATCAAAGTTTAAGTGAGCGTGTTTTTCTTTTTAGGGAGATCGGTAGGTGGCGTGCATGGCTGGCATAGGAATTTTGAGAGAAGATGACTTGGCTGTGGGGGCAGGGTAATCGCCGGCTTAAAAATCTGGTTGATTAGGGCGAGTCCAGTTGTGGGAAAGATTAATAAATCGTCGCTTCGATCGCGACGGACAATATCATCCTCGTTGGCTATGAGGCTCGCTCTTCCCCCCTCGTTTCAGCCGAACTTTTATTTACTAATGGATTTTACAATTGCCATTTCTAGAATGGAAGTGAAGTGTTGGAATTGGCGTGTATTTAACGAGCGAAAAAAGGAGAAAGAATGTCGCCACATGAGCAATAAAACTTGGCATTTGATAAGCAGTTCGATCTATAAATCATTTGTTATACGATTTTGTTCCAGGAATATTTAGCATAAACGACAAGAACTTAATTTCACGTGACGTGCTCTTTTAAGCATACGATAATATTTCGTTGCAATTTGAATTGTTTAACATATCATGATTATTATTACGATATTATTTGGTCATTTTTGAGCTCGTATAGCCGTTACTAATATAATCTAAATGTCCTCTCTAAGTATTATTTAGAATGGTATTTAACAGTAATTTACATGGACTGTTCTTTACAATCGAAATTTTACAATGAACTTTCCTATATTTAGTAGAATTTTAGTATACTTGACATTATTCGTTATTCGCAAAGTCTTATTGACATCGTATAATATAATGTTTGACTTGATTATATTTAACGATCCTATGATACGAAGTCAAAGTCCTTAAGTGGACTCGACTAAATTTAATAATAATACCAACTACATATTATTTATTAATGGACATATAATCTGGTACAATATACTTTTTACATTATGAATAATGGAATTAAGAGTAAAGCTTGTGTTACACGAGACATAATGATGCAATGGACGGATGATTGTCGTTGTATTTTCTCACTGTGAATGTCCCCGTGGAAACGAACGTACGTTTGACGATTATTAATGTCACATTATTCCAATGTAAATATATTACCGCTATAAACTTTATTGCAAGTGTCGTTATGTTTCAAGATAAAGATGTAAACTATTATTTAAAATTAAACAAATTTACCAATGGATAATCAAATTAATTTAATGGAGATTTAAGCTTTATTTGAATAGCAATTTAACATACAAGAAAACGATCGAATACATTAATTTCCATTCAATATTATACTTGATTTGATTATGTGTTTGAAAATGTGCTTTGTACACAAATCCCAATAGACTACCGAAACATTTTACATTTACCTTGAACAAAGTAATTTATCACCAGCTCCCAATAAACGACCTCATAATCAATTATTGTAAATTAAGCAAATGCCTTCGCATTATAGATCCTCCTATTAATCACGTTTGACAATAATATAAATGTTTCGATAATTGTCAAGGCTGCAGCAAATTTGACAGGTAAATATATAGCTTCAAGATCAGAATAAGAAAAGTTTCATGCGCATTATCATTATATTTGTAAATTACGTCCACTGCCGAGAAATCATAATACTTTGATACTCTCATTCTTATCGAGCAAACACTTAATCAATTACGAAAATCGAGCTTGAACTGCCAAATCAATGGATTTAACAATAATTAATCAATCAACCTCGTACCTTTTTCTATTGGAAGTGACGTTGTTGACTCTTGCTTATCGTTCTAACACCTTCAAACTATCTACAGGAGCCTCAAAATCTAGCAAACTCGGCCAGAAAAGCGTGATAGAATGAGACGGCCTACAACTCAATTCGCAATTTACGGTCTCCGGCGCAGCCACTGTGCCTCGTGAATATTCTAAAGGATCGGTCGCCGCTCGTGGAAGTAGCCCTCTAAATTGCATTGGCAGAAGCCGTCGAAAAGCTGTCGGAGACGATGAGAGAAGTCCCAGGTCGCGGCGAACGGTGAATGAAACAGGACTTTGTTGTCTTATTAATATGGGCTGAGCGCGTAAAAGGCTCGAGGCTCTTTACCTGGACCTCGGCCTTCCTGCTCGACGGCTTTTCTTGCCCCATCAGCAGCAGGAGCAGCCTCGCGCTTTCCCCGAAGACGTCCCTCGCTGTTTTAGCGACCCGGTGGCCAGCCGAGTTCCCTCCCTCTGAAAACTTTATGCCGTAGCGGCGTAAATGCGCAGCCGTTTTCGCGAACCTCGCCTCTTCCCAGCACTTTGTCTTCCTTGTTGCAGCACCCGAGCAGGGAGAAAGAAACGTTATCGCGTTTCTCGGAGCGAGCCAAGGGCTTACGACATGTCGTAAACATATTTTGCCGGGATATTGATTTGAGCTTAGGCCGCTGCCTTGGGGCTTTATGAAGAAAAGAAAAAAGCTCATTAAAAAGCCATTAAAAAACCTGACTCTGCTCGTCTTTTCGCGAATGCAGCGCTTTGCTGATTTTCAAGATATACGGGGCCGCGCTCGTAAGGCTCGGCAGCTCTAAATCTCCAATGGGAAATGTGCACGACACACGCGGCATTTTCATACAATTTACTTTGTCTACGCTTTGCTATAATTTGTACTTTGTAACGGGAGTCGTTGCTTCTCGTGTAAAAGATAATTGCTCGGATTTTTTTTATGGATCTTGTGCCGATCGGGGCGGGCAATTTCGATCGTCGACCGTATTAATTGCCAAGAGGCCAGCAATGCGAGAGCGATAGAGGGACTCCGTTAGAAGAAGATCCAGACTAATATATCTTGAGGTAGCTGGCTGGAGCGAGTGCAATCTCCTCGACGATCGAGGGCCGCGCTAAAGCAGCGAAAGGAAATTCCTGGTGATCCGGTCAACTGGGATCCGATAGTGCCGGCATTATTTCCAAATGGGCGATCGCACAAATCTCGGTGTCCGAGTGGCTCCGATCCCACGCTCGGTTGCGCAACGCCGACGTCTCGGCCTTTTCCCCCCGCGGGCCCGCGACATTTCGGTGGCGAAGGGGAGCCGGGGGGGGCCCCCTCAGGGGGCCCCGTCATGCTCGTGCTCTACTCCTCGGTACGGCCTCGGGATAGCCGGGGATAAATTATTGGGTGTCGGGATAATCATTGTTATTATTGCTGGGTTGGACGTGCGCAGAGGAAAGGCGGCCGGGAACGCACGAGAGATAAAAGCCGAGCGCGCTCGCTCGCTCGCTTCGAAATTGTCTGTAACGTGGCCGGGCTCGTTTCTGCAATTATCGCGACTTTCGCGCAGTGCGCGGAAAAAAGCGGTAAGTGCGAGCGAGATGTTGGGGAAGCCGTTGGATATTGATTGTGCTAATGAATGTTTGGCTGAAGTTTACGTCGTCGCGGATCGTCGTGAAATGGGAAGCTCGTGGATGTTGTATCGCGCAAATTAATGAAGACAATCGCTCCAATGTTGATAAGTCCGTGAGGAAATGTGGTAGATATCGGCGCACGCTGCCGACGTTGGCGATAAATTTCTTACATCTGCTTATGCACAGAGCGTCGCGTAATTGTAGAAAGTTTCGCTTAAGCGCCGCGCTGCCTCATACAAGGAACTCAAATAATGCGCTTTTCTTCTAAATAATATTTTACAAGCTATTTATGTTCATTCAAAATATGTTCGTTACGCGATAAGAATTCTCGCATTAATATAGCCGGCGAATTAACGGAGAAAACAGCCGTGCACCGCGGACATTACAACATTCGAGCTCACGTTGGCTGCCTTAATACGAATTCCGCCTCCGATCAAAATAGAAAATGATTTCCTTTTCGTAAGGGATTGCAAATTTAAGTGCAGCTTTGTTCCTTTGTATCGAAACCACGCCAAGCTAGCCAACTACCCGCGAGGCCATAAGCACACATACATTAATAATTATTTAATTGCAGATTATCCATTACGCCCGGGAAGAGGCAGGAAATGGCTACCCAGAACAGCGTACTTTTTTTTTTCACCGCCCCGAGCTAACATTAGCCTTATCCATTCTCAGCACGTGTACGAGATCACGTTAAACGCGATCTTCAAGATAATTGCTGGGAAAAATGCTCTCGTGCAGTCGGTAATGAAGCCATTTATGCTCAATGCCCGGACTCGCCTGCGCCTCTCCTCGACATTCTTCTGCCCGCCGCGGCATTAAAAAGAAAACTCTCCGAAAAGACGGGAAAAACAACCTCTCTCTCGCGTGTCTCGCCGTTCTAATCGGCATGACATCGTCGCGCAAACCTCCGCCCGACAATTAGGTCAAGCTGCACTGGCCTCCAGGACCATCGGGGCCTTCATCGGGCACAACTCGGAGGATGTGGAGACCTCCTGAACTGCGACTAGATGTTGATGGGAGTCTCGTCGCAACTTTGTCCCTCGGCTCCACTCAGAGCCATAGAACCACGTGCGACATTATTACACTTGTGCAGTGGACGGGTTAATAAGGCATAAAGTTAAGGGCTTAGCGATAGCGGCAGGCTTTCGTCGGGCAGGTGGAAAAGTTGGAGAGGCTCGAGTGCCCTCGACCAATTTTATAACCGACTCGATAAGCTGAACGAGTACGCAATTAGACATCTGCAGCATGTGCTCGCCCTCTTGCATCTACAATGTTCGCGCTTATCAAATTATTCCCAAGAAATGTTCGCCCATCAATTATTCGCTTGTTGGAAATTAATAAATAAGGAGCGCGCATTTAATTCAAGAGGCAGCCACTCGTCGTTTATTAATTATAATATTGGACCCGGAGCCTCGTATGCCTGGCACTAAAACCATAACGGGCGCTGCTTATTATTTAATGTAATGTCATAAGCCTCCTTTATTGCATAAACATGTGCGAGGATGCGCGCATGAAAGAGGTCGACGACGACGAGTCGGATGACACGAAGACAAAGCCAAGTCCCGTTCTCACTTACTTTATATTATGCTCCAAGCATTATATAAGATATCAATTAATTAGTCGTTTGAGCAGTTTGCGCAGCTTCGCGTCGGGGGGCGGGGGGGGGCGGGGGGGGGGGGGGGGGGGGGGGGGGGGGGGGGGGGGGGGGGGGGGGGGGGGGGGGGGGGGGGGGGGGTGTTGTCGGCACTACGTTAAATTACGAGATCTCGAGAGGAGGGCAGCTGCCAGCCGAGGTCGATTAAAATTCCGGCCACGAAAGTCGAATGCCCTGCAATGTATAGACGACACTTGTTGTGCGAGAGGCGGAAAATTCAGCGGCCAGCCGTTAATGATCCGCCGTTAATCGAAAGTCGCGGACAAGGGAGACGAGCGGCGGCGGTCACGCGCCCTCGTGGCCAACTGGTCGAGGTTGCCGACGCCAGCGCCCCTCGCGCCCATCGACTCCAATTCCCAATGGCGCACAGTCGAAAGCTCGCGGTCTTACGGGCGCGGCCGATCGGCGGGGGTTAGGGGGGGCTTGATGGGTGGGGAGACCTCGAGCGGCTCTGCTTTATCGATGCCCCTCGGATGCAGCCGCGGAATTATAGATACCTGCACGGCGCGAAATCAGCCGAGCTCGAATGACATCCCGAGGCCCGGGCTTTTATGGTCGGAGAGGCCGTCTCGCGATGCTCCACGCATTGTCTGTCTGTGTCGTGTATTTGCGGGCGGCGTAGGCCCCTCGTCCAGGTGTGCGACCGGACAAACCACCGGCCGCCGCTGATGAGCCGCTTACAGGTAATGCAATAAAACTACCGTCTGCGCACTCGTCGAGGCCCCGAGTTTTTTTTGGACTGCTCGAGCGGTAGTTGTAGCGACCTTCGCCGGTCGTACGATGAAGTCGACCATCGGAGGCGCATGGGTGGTGGCTATTTGCTGTGTCTCGTCTCGTGCACATGCAGATCCGAGCCTGGCAGTCTTTGAGAGCCTTTCTGGCTTTTCTGGCTTTTCTGACACCTTTGACGCTTCCTATTACAGCTCGCTGCTATTACAACCCCACCCACCGCCACCCACCACCCACCACCCACTAGTACTGCCATAACTATAATATACCAACTTGTATAATGTATACTAATGTGTCTAGCGTACGCAGTAGTACTAGTAATGCCAGTGCCGGGCGGGCTTTTCTCCTAAATATTTCAAATATTTGGCGCGTAGTTGGCCCTCTGGCCGTAGTTGTTGGTGCGCGACGTGAGCCGACACTTTCTTATTGGGTGCAGGGAAGAACATGAAGAAATGCTCGTTTAACGCGCCAACATCTGGCAATGAGTGGCCTTAATGACGAGCGGCCGACAAATTACAGCTTTAATGAAAAAAAAAAGTGGCGGAGGAGCGAGGAGGAATTAGTCACCAGGTAAAAGTCCGACGGTCGTTAAAGTTTTAGTGTAATTATTGACGCGAGGCTTTCAATACTCGCAAAACCTAATGGCTGCATTAATGAGAGAAATGGCCACGGGGCAGGCCGAAGTGGAGGAGATGAGGCAATTAATAAGGAGCACGAGAGCAGTCGTATATGGGAATGGCGAAAAAAGGCCGCGCCGGGCCATTAAACTCGAATCGTGCGCGAGAGCGAATAAATTAGATCCTCTCCACCGGCGGTATGCAGAACTCTATACGAGTTGCATAAATATGCACTCCTGGCCCTTTAAGGTGCGACTGCACATAAATGCCAGGAGACAAAGGCCGGCTATTTTCGCGGTCCTTTACGCGCGGCAAAGGGTTGCTGCGGCGCCCCATTCTCCTAATGAAGCCCGCACCTCTCTCTCTCCCTCCTTCAAAACAATACGTGCCTCCTCTCTATTTGCTCTGCTTTAGGCCGGGATCCCTTCTCGAGTGGGGGCCTCTTCTTGCCATGTGCGCGAAAATTCGCAATCCCTGGGCATTCTTGTTCCGCGTTCCGCGACCTAATGGACCTCCTCCTCCTCATCGTCAATGCTTTGTGAGGGTTGAGCGAGGTAAGAGGAGGCGAATGTGCGCTGTTCATTTGTCGATTTGCGAGCAAGGTCCAAGGCTTTTTATTAATAGACGGATGGTGATGGGTTATTGGGGTGGTAGCGGACGTGAGATTCGTTGCAAGTGGGCCGATTCGAGGGCAACGAGCATAATTGTCGAGCGTGAATTGAAATTTTAAAAGCGATTGTGGTCGAGTGCGCGCACACAGTGGATACGCGAAATGGCCAGATGGCTTGCACATGATAATAAAGACGAGAGCAAATCTTGCCGAAGCTTCGATAATTAAATAGTATAATTGACCGATACGAGTCTCCTTCTCCTGCCAATTTATCGATGCGAAAAACATTGTTATGTAAGAGGGACGAATAATTGTCTGAATAGCAGCTTCGTTGCTCGTTGGCCATTTGAGCAGAGCGAATACGGATTTGGTTAGCCAATGGGAAAGTATTCTAAACTGATCATATCAAGAGACAATTTATCCCGTAAATGATAGTATCTTAAATGGCATTTAAGCGAATGATGCGACTATTAACCGGTCGACTGAATTCCGACAAATTTATACACGGAATAACCAACATATTAAAATTCCTTTAATTTGTAGCGGAGCCTGGGTCAAGAGAAGAAAAAAGAAGAAGGAGAGAAAGGAAGATGATGGAGAAAGAAAGAGAAGGAACGCACGCGCCGCTCCATTTAATTAGCCCAAGTCGTTGGACACATTGTACACATCGACGTGCGCTCTCGCTCGGTTCGTCGCGCTTGGCGGCGATAACCGCGGAAACATCCGCAATAAAAGAGCAAAGGGGCGGGGGCAGAGAGAGAGAGAGAGAGAGGAATGCAGGAGGAAGGGGAGACGAAAAGAGTGCCGGGGTAGGGGGCAGGGAGGGAGAGATTATCGGGCTGGGAGATCCCAACGTAGCGACATCTCGTCGCAATAATTAAGGGTAATTGGGACAGTGCAGGGGCACGCGACCACACGGCAGATGCGAAGAGGCCAAGTCGGGATCGCGTATGAGGATCTCCGGGTGTGAGGAGTAACGAGAACGACTGTCCTACTTTCCGACAATTCACTGATATTGGATAGACAATTTTATGGATTTCGAATTATCAGCGTTATTGTTGCCGCTTGAGCATTGATTGCAGCCAGCTATTTGACGCGATACCATTACCAGTCACTTGTTCCAATTCTCTTGCGCTTGGATATCTGTGTGGTGAATGCTTTTTACATATTTAGTAAGCAAGATAAAACACAATGGACTCGCTCCTTGAATTTCTCAAAACTTCTATTCTCATAATCTGCATGATTAAATAGCATACGTTCGACTGAGAATTAACGATTATAATTCGATGATAATTTATACGTCAGTTATGCTTTCAATCATATAACGCATGCGCCGTTTATTACTTAATAACAGTAACTTTCACAAATTTGCTATAAAGAGGCTAAGGAAAGGCAAAGTGAGTCGAAAATTAACAAACATATAGTTGAGGATAATCACGGCAATAAAGGAGGTAATATCTCATTTGAAACAAAATTCAATTAAAAAAGAATTGTACATTTGGATATATATATATATATATATATATATATGTATATCTTGCTTATTATTAAAATTGAATATATGAAATCTCAAACTCTTGTGTCAACGTATTAATACTATTAGCTGATACTTTTTTTCGTAAAAGTTAGCTTCAAAATGTTGCTTCTAGCAAAAAGTATTATAAATTTAAATAATACGTAATTATATGACTTTCTCAAATAGTTCTATAGTCTTCTGATAAAAGCATAGAGATACTATTTATGTGTTATAATGAAAGAAAAGGATAATTACATTTTGTGCATGAGATTGTGGATGAGAAAAGCGTAAGGCAGCATCGATAAGTTGGCAAACACAAGATTCGAGTGCACCACGTTAGAAAAACAATCTTGGAGTAGCTAAAGGAAATTTACAATGGAAGTGTAAATCGAGCCGCACGTGTGATCAAACATATGTTCTAATAATAATGAATGAAACGGAAATTATCGCACCTAAATGATTAAACTTCTCGCACAGCCAATCTTCTTCTTTCCAGCCGTTTCCCGTGTAAACAATCGATATTAATTGTAAAAAATTGAACTCGATAAAAGTCCAAACAGAAGCCAATAATATAAAGGAAATCCATTCGGGCCAGAAGACCGAAACATCGGAAACAACTCTTAATAAATTTTAATAAACTAATGGAGCATAGCGGAGAGAAGCGATAAATGCGCGTGAAAGGTGCGTGTCATTCAAGGGCGCGCAGGTGCCGAGGACCGTAAACATTTCCAATGCTGTCGTCTTCGATTATTTACATCTGTCGGTGAGCTCGATGGAGCGGTCCTCCTCCTCCTTCCAAATTGCCTCCCGAATCGCCGAATTTGGAGTACACGACAGTTCATTATCGCTGGCGTTGGAACACGAGCGCCGATGCTTATTATGGAATTTATCTGAGCGGCGGTTGGGTAAGAGCTGCACGGGTGTTAAAGTGCTTAATGTGCGTAATGGAAAGGTGGAGAAAATGCGTAATGTAAAAGTGTAATAGTAATGGGATACGTCACCTTGTCGACAGAGACCGCCAGCAGTTTCGAATTGAGGGGGCCTCTTTATTGCCGGAGCTGCTATTTATAATATTATGTTGTAGGATAGGCTTTAATGTTTAATGTTGCCAGTATTTCATTATAACGTTAAAATAAATCGCGTATTTTTAAGTAAAGTACATATAGACTCGGAAAGAAGTCAGCTGATTTTCATCCGCCTGACAATGCTGAAATCGCAGCGGCCACAGAGTTGTTCGTGGGCACTCGCATTTTACAGGCAAAAAACATTGATCGCGTCTGAAAGGAAATCTCCAATGTAATTGTTCCCAACATTGTTCAATTTAAGAGATACGCATTCACGAGTGCTTTGCTTATCAATGTAAATGATATTATAATAGAATATGCTATCGAGCATTGATTCGATAGCGCAGAGTGCAATTCCTTTGTGTAATGAGATTGAGATGCCCGAGATAAAATGAAATCAATTTTCGAATAAACTTGTGTGCAGCACAATACTCATATGAATACGAACGACAGTTGTTTAAGCTCAAATATAAATCCTTCCGGCAATTAGGTGCCAATAGGGGCTTTTCGCATCCCCGCTTCGCGCATTAACCGAGTAATCAATCATTCTTTAAATTTTCATAAACCCCCCCCGCGCGCAATTAGATCCCACAGGCTACTCGTCATTTTTCCTTTTACCCTGCGAGCTCGCGCATGCGAAATATCCAAGTCCGAACGCACCGAACTCTCTAATCAATTATTATTTGCGGGAGAGCAGTGCGGCCGCGGCCTTTTATCAATCAAGCCGATTAACGCTTCTGGCGTCATTTGATCAGCGATGCACAGCGTTGCGCATTAAGTGCCCGGCAAGACAAAACGATAAATCATTATTACTTCTCTAGGCGGTAAATGTCTATGGTGGCAATACTTGCACTCTTCGTATGCGCATAACCGACTGTTTTCCATTAGATTAAACATTGTTGCTTAGAGGAGAGGGCCAATTGGTTGAATTACCTCGTCGGAAATTACTTTGCTCGCGCTATCGATAATAATTCGGGCTCTTGAAGAACGAGCGCCGCCTCTTTAGCGTATAAAATAACTCTCGGCTGTGTTTTGAAACCAAATTGACATCGCTAGAGAAGCAGAATTTTTCTATTTAGGAAATTAAAATAGAAAGTCAATATGCCAAAGCTATATTCTATTGCATCAATCGCAATGTCGATACCAGTATGTTTCAAAAGAAAACGAAAAAAAAAAAATGTTACAACTACGTCATACATATATATATAAATAAATTGATGATGATGATGATAAGGTAAATATCCCTTATACATTTGATAGGACAACAAATTTTACGGGATATTTTACGTTAACAACGTACTAGCGTTACCTTACCCATCAAGATGTAATTTCTTCTTTATTATTGAAATAATAAGTTGGCTCGTATCGGCGAGTACGGGCCAGGAAAAATCGCGAGTGTATTACTCATAGGGAAACCTGTTACATTTGCTGGCGTATGGACGCGGGGGCACGTAACTTTCATCCGCGCGATAGACGAGGCAAATCCCTCGTATATATAATTCAATATGTTCATCTAGTGCACTTGGCGAATCGCATAAATCACTTTCTAAAATAATTAACCATTATAAAAACGAGCCCGCGCGATCTACGCATTTTTCACACCGAGCCATTAACTTATCCTCGCGTGTGCGCGGGGCTTAATAATGGCGGCCGAGTCACCGCGAGGCGCGCAAGAAATCGATCGAGCTCCACTCGTAAAATGCGCAGAGGCCGACACGCGTGAGATCATGGACACTTGGGCGCATTATTAGCTGACGTTTGATTTGTACTTTACACGCGGTTAAAGGCAAATCGCATACCACATGTCGTCATATAATTCCCCAGCACTTTTTTCTTCCTTATGATCGGCAGTTTATGATGAGGGATGTGAACATACGTCCTTTCTACGTTTTAATTCCGAGCCCGTCCGCGGGATGTGCGCGAGAACATTTTTCCGGCTATAACTTTACATCAATCAATCGAGTTGGGCATTCCGAGAAATTCGTTACTCGTCATTCCTAGCTACGTTTTCTCATTACATTTAGCGTTGCAAATGACTTGGCCGCTAAGGTCTCCGAGGCATTTAATTCGAGGCTTTTATTCGCATAATAGCTGAGGCTCCACCAACTACACCTGATTTTGCTAAAATTATGAGGTATAACTTTAAGAGGTACTTTAAGATGTGAAATTTGAGGCACTTTAATAATGGAAAATTGCACAAATTGTTGTCGCTCTTTCGCTGCAAATGAACTGCTTTTCTCCTTGCAGCTCTCAATGAACGGAATCAACAATCAAAAAGCAATCAACAAGCAAAAATATGTCATACGAAGAGAAAATTAATCCCTTTCATTCACGTACTGGCCAAAGTAGTACTAAAGTATTAACTAAAGTACTTATTATGCGAAGGTCATGTACGCATTAACAGTGTTTCAATTAAAACTATATTCACATTTTATGCATAATAAAGAATTTACTGTCCATTTAAAAAGAAAACAAAGAAACAAAAAATTGCTGCTCTACGGTTATATTATCTAAGATTATGAAAGACTATAAAAGTCTTGGGAAATACAGGATCGAGTGTGAGAATATTGACATAATCCAATTAGATTGGTTTACATTGAAAGTGCTTATTTCATTACTATCATCGACTAATTTTGCAAAATGCTACTCTCTTATATTTGTACTTTTATAGCTGTTAATGCGTAAGTAAATGTCACATAAAGTAAGTTTGATCGTTTCAATGTGCATATTCCATTTATATGCCGGCGCGGTGCCGAATTGTCAAATAAATATTAACGCAAACCTATTAGGTGGGGTCGATCTATAGGCCTTGTTGTAGTATTACATCATGAATGCCGAATTTCTTTAAATTATTCGTTGAGATAAATTTTATGCCTACAGCCTCCTCGCACAAATAGAAAATCCGATCAGTTAAACGCCAAATGGTTTATACTCTTTTAAGAGTTATTACGACGCCTCTCTTTTCTTTTTTTTCTTAAGGAAACTCACAATCATTACCCATGTCCCTCTTACGCTTGCGCATTTCACCAATGCACCATTCAAATTTCAAGCTTATTACTATTTCAGATAGCAGCGTTGCCAAACACTCCGTCCACGTTGCTTATCACGAATAAAGAGCGCGATATCAACGAATCGACATATTTCTCGGATGCCTCTTTTAACACGTGAAATACACTCGCGCTCCCAATGATTATTTTGTCCGCAAATAACATACAAATAATCCTTTCAATCCTACAGTATGAGCAGAGATTGTTAATAAATGGCGGTCATAAGTTGTCCCTAGGCCGCTTTCAGTAGGACAAGCAATGCTTTAATTCTGATGTAGACTAATTGTTATGTTATTGTCGGCATTTTGTACACTGTTTGCGAGCGATTCACTTGAAATAAGAAAGAAATATGTAATGACATCAGCTAATGGCCAAAGCGTCAGCGCAAGGCCGGCATTGTTTCTACAATGAAACACGACCTTTTTAATTCGGTAAGCCTACGTTATTGTTTCTGATTGCATATTAGCATGCAACACTACTTTGAAGGATTCATACGCCGACACAACCACTGCAAATATTACCTTTATATGCGCCTGAATAGTTAATTATGAAATTTCCATACAATTACCGACGAATGATAATACACTCTGAGAACCTAATTAAAGGGTTTAATGGCTAACAATTACGTGAAATCGACGTCCACTACGACTACGCGGCTAAAGTGCTAAAAATAAGTTTCTACGTATACTTTACCAAATCCAATTTAAACGTACTTTAATGACGAAATTGAAAAACGATATCGACTATATTCACCAATAATAGATAGTTTGCATGCATCTTGAAGCAACTTGTGCTCGTCGGTAAAATAAAGTTATTCCATACTCTGCATGACATTGCGAAATTTGATAAACAAATTTCTCTACAAACTCAAAGTAGTCGAGAAATTGCTTATTCAGTCAGACATTTAATGCAAAGCCGAGATTCCCCGATCCTCCATTTGTCCGAGCACGGTTTTTAAAAAAGACTGGCAACATCTCTTTCTATGGATTTCGAGCGAAATACAAATAAATAGGCTAAAAAAGAATAAAATAGAGGTCGTTAGGGCTTCCTAGAGCTGGAATTTTTGCGTACACTCGTACCAGACTAAACAGACAGAATTCCCGATGCTCTCGAGAAACGAACTACTAAAATATCTCCTCCGCCGCACTATAAAGTTGGTCCTCTTTTAAACCCTTTGTGTGGAAACGCGACTTCCAGACCGGAAATATCGTTCACGGCGGGCCTCGCCTCGAAAGCGGAACTGTCGCTCCGTCCTTTTTCAGCGACTAGCGCGGTCGAAGCAATTTAGAAATGGCCGGAGGGAGCTTAACAAGAGCCTCGGCTCGTCTCGCGAACCAAGTGAATGCTTCTTACAATCGAGAAGTTTAAATTGGATATTTGCGAGATTCGACGGTACTTTTGCCACTCGTGGACTCACTCCTCTCCACGGCCTTATAAATATTGCAAATGTCCATCTGGCGGGTCGCTCGCGAAGATTATGGCAGGAATGTCATATATGCTACTTTTGCCACCACCTCTTTTTCTCTTTCGTTGCTGACCGTAAAACTCACCTGTAACAAAAACAATAAGACTAAACGTTAGTAACATTCTTGCATGAATTACCTATCCTAGGGGCATAAATTGAGCAAAGTGATAATTAAGAGCTCCATCATTCATATATTAATGTTGATTTATCCAAGTTGCCAGTGTACACATCTCGCCGTGTAAATGCAAATCGCTGAAATTTATTAAATATGGTGTTTAATGTTGCATTAACCTCGAGAGGCTAGAGGATCACAATGCATTTAACGAGGATCGTAAGGGGCTTGGTGGAGCAACATAAACATTCGCCACTCGCGATACCGTCCTCTAGAAGAAAAAAAAAAAAGAGGCAACTAGCCTCGAATGACTTATATCCCGGATACACGCACGAAAAAGGGGCGCGCAAAGAGAGAAAAAAGATAAATGACGACCAAGAGACGTGCTCATCTCTTGCAGCCTCTCCGCCCAACCCCCCGGCACGCTCTTTCCATTCTGGCCGAAATAATTAGTCGATTAAAGATTTCATTGACCTCTTCTTGGCGGTGCGAGTTGTTTAACGAGAATTCTTCGTACGTGCAACGAATCAGTTTTCTTTCGCAACACCTCCTCCACACGGGAGCAGTCCTCGCTTGATTTTCTTCACACTCTACAACCATACTCGCTCGCTCTCTCTCTCGCCATCCCCCTCCCTCCAATCCTGTGTTTATGTATCTGTCGGCACCTATTATGTATAGTTTCGCATAGATATATGAACTATCGAGCAAGAGTTAAGTGAGGGAGGAGGAGGAGGAGGAGGACATGAGTCACAGCTTAGAACATTGGCGTTAATCGTATTACATGCATTTATCGAAGCCACTACATATTGGGACTCTAGCGGTTCTCCTCTACTCAACTTTGTACTTACGAAAGCCTAATAACCTATAGAGTTCGAAACCTCGTATGCATTGTTTGCTCGTGTTTATTCATATAGTACAAGCATATACGTACTTACATGGACAACTGAGTAATACATCTCGTGCAATTTATTAATCGAAATGCATACTTGGAATATTCACACCAGTGTCTCATGTAGTATGGCACGAAAGATCTTTCGACTAACCCAACTTGATGGGAGAAAGAAATTCTTACAGGATAGATATTGAAGACAGAAACAAAAGTCCGAGTATAATCGATGTAGACTTTTCGTCTCGCCCAGTCAATTGCTTTCTCTCGAAGAAATGAATAAACTGGTCGAAGAAGCGAGAGAACGACTAGTGATATCATGGCTCAAGAATTTGGAAGAACTAAAGACATTTGTTAACCGACCAATCCCGAACCCTTCTCATAACACTGTTCAAACATGATTTTTGATCGTGAAATTTAAAGTTCGATTACCAACGGCTCTCGCATTAACTTGGCCGACTGAAAAACACGTGTTAACCTTTGAAATTATATGTAAAATCGCCGAGGATTGCGAAAGATATGATGTTTTACAAATTCATGCATTAAGAGGAAGGGCGTAGGATCGGTTTTAGAGCGAGAATATTTAAGCGCTTGATATTTTAATATAAAAATTTAATGAATTTCCATTGCTTATTTGCTTGATAAAACTGCACTTTTAATTCGGTAATTAAATGTCATATTTAATGCCGTACTATCCACTATGTGCTTGTTAATTGTAAGCTGCAGTTCATTTACGGTCCATCAGAAGTTACACTCGGAATACTAAAGTACGATGTAAATGCATTACATTTATATCAGCAGGTAATGGATACGTCATAATTGCAGTTATGCCATGTTTTCACTCAATTTCTAATCAATATGTAAAATTAGTATCTTAACCCGTGACGGCAATACAACCAGTGTAAGCAGTCAATATTGAAAAGCTCAGCATTGAAAAGAATATTTATTCGCAAAATATTTATTTATCAATTTATGCCTACATATATCGAGAAAACCAGTTACTCTACTCGCTGTGAATTTACTTTAAAGACAATCACGCCAATCTTGCGTTTCGTAAGCTCTGTCTCACTTTGACGGGCTTTCGGTCTAAAAAAACCAATTGTCCATATAATGCATTTGTGCCTCTCAGATTTCCAAAAAGACTACAAGCTGCTTGTACATCGAATTCTTATGAGTCATACGAAGAATCATGGCGGGGCCGTGAAGTTAAGCTTGCGTGACGCACACCTCTTAACGTCTCTTGAGAACTTATCATTAGGCCGACTTAAGCAAGTCTCAATCAAATATGACTAAACACTGTAAAATCCGAGAGCGATAAACAAATCTCGCGAACGAGCGGCCACTTTGTGCTTCGCTCTCCAATTCCTAAAGCCCATCACCCATCGCAATGCTTCCCAAAGCCAATTTGTTGCTTGACAAAATCCATCAGCCCATAGTGCGGGCGTTTGACTGGAGTGGGGAAGGAGCGTCGGAGCTAGTTCCATAAATAAAGATGAGCGAATCCTTTAATTTGACTGCGCGTTATATCGAGGGAGGTAATGAAGAACCAAGCATTTATCAACGCAAAAGCACACTCACGTGCTTTCCACCCTCCTCCCCTCCCACCCTCCCACCACTACGACGGAGCACATAATGAAGCGTCTTCTTTGCATACCATAGGGAAGAGCAGCCGCTGATACGGCCGATTAAGAATAGCCATTCAAATAAATTGCAACAATCACTGCCTTTAATTACTTCCTGCAGACGATATGGGAGCTTACTTTGTCCGGGCGTAATAAAGAAAGGAAAAATTCATACGCCTCTTCTCGAGTTCATGAACAGACGTCTCCCGGAGCGCGTGTCCTCTTACCTGTGAGTCAGCCCGATCTCAGTTTGCATAAATCATACGCGAGGCTTATACCCCCCAGACAAAAGTGAAAGGGATGTGCAAATGGCCGTAGTATTGTTACGTTTCGGATTATATATTATTGTTGAGCTTGCATGTGAATGGCGAAATATGGCACTGTCCTTTGAAAATTCGACCCCCACCAAGTGCACGTCTTTAGCGCTAATCGAGGATATTCTTACAATTGATATTCCCTCCTCTAGGACAACGTCCCGTGCAAATGCTAAACCCAACATTTCCATTTATTTGCAACGCAAGGGAGCTTTAGATATGCAATTCTCAACTTCGTCGGCACCGCTGCAGCATCTTTTGCGCCGAATCTTTAATGTCCCGCTTTACAATCGCAACCCCCCCCCCCTCAATGATTTGTGATATATCTTCGAGTCTACGTCAAGTATCACTTTATGGAAATCTGCTTTGTCTGCCAATCGCTAATCCTCCGATACGATTTTCTAGCGAGACCAAACTCCCGCTCGTTCAATAAACTTCACGCGCCACGCCAATACCCCCGATAATAGCGAGCCTATCAATGGTAAATCGCTTTTGCTAGAAAGTACACTTTCACGCGCAAAGTTCGCCGGCACTTTGGTGGTGGCACTTGAACGACCGGGGCCCCGATTTACGATGACGTTCACTCGCCCCGACCTATTGCATCTGTTTACGCTTTTATGTCAAAAAAAAACCGCCAACTACGTGGCGCAAGCTCGCAATAGTAGCTTTTAATTGACAATTTCTTGTGGCTTCTGCTGTAGTTGCCCGACATCCAAGAGTGAGAGACGCCTTTGCGCGAGATCCGTTAATGTTGCCGTATGGATACTTCACTCTACCTCATTGTGGGAATTTCTAGTACTTAATTTGATTTTGTGCTTCGTCTCTTCCAACAGCTTTCTCAATGCTTAGAATGACAGAATCGCTACTATCAAGAGAGTAGTGATAAGAAGCAATTGGGACAAAAAACATTGAATCGTGAACCAGTTTCTCGTGCAAATTAACCTCAAAATTACATTGCAATAACATTTACAATAAATCTTACTATGCGCATGTAATAGGCGGAATGATGCGTAATGATGTTAGATAAGATACTCGGCATTCACGAAGAGTTATGCAATAAACTTATTTAAATAATAATTTATTATCGTGCGGAATGGATATAAAATACGGTCAGTCTTAAAATTATAATAATCTACGAATGTTCATTGAAGGCTCTTGATATTTTTCAAAATTACCAAGCTTTGCATATTATAGTGCTGACGTCATTCGGTCAAGCGAACGTTCTAGTAGTATCGTTTAATAGATAATAGCGACTGGCTTATAATTATTGTGTAAGTTTATGATAGCGCATTGTATGGAATATTGTAAAGTCAGCAGTGTGTGCGCGCGCGCGCGTAATATTGTTCTGGAAAGGGGGCGGGAGGGAGAGAGATATATATAAAAGAGAGACGACAGCATGTTGCTCTGCCGTATCTACCTTCGTTTATTCTTACGGCTGTATTATCTTATTTTTGCTCCCGCGCTGTCTTATCAAAATCGACCCAGACTCCGATGTAAGCTACTCGACCGGCATCCTCGCGAACCACCGCCCCCCCGCCCCCACGACGACGAGTATCTCTCCTTCGATTAATTTCGCTTTATACAGCTCGACACCGATCGGACGGCCGAGCGCCCCGGTAATCGAGCAACACACCGATTTCCCATTCGTGTCGACGCGCGCGAATCTCTTTTACTCCCTGACACATCTCATTCCCTCGCCCTGACCTCCGCCGTCCCTCGCAAATCGAATTCTCCGGCTTGGGGGCAGAAGGCGAGTACCGGCTACGGCTGCCCGCGATTTCACGAACCGGCTAACGATGAGACGCTGCCGACCAACGAGGACAACAACAATGACGACGAGCGCCCTTTTTTTACCTCCGTATTTATAGCTTTGATCGCGTTCACGTCTAATGGCTATTTCGCCTGTCTTTTCAAGCGACTGTAAGTGTCGACTAACTAACTAGCCCAACTAGGTCATGATTATGTGGCGGGGGGGCGGTGGCGGGGCGGAGGGGTTAGACGAGGCGCCTACACACGCGGAAAACGAATGCGGTTTTCCGAGCGGCTACTACTCCCCACTTCGAACGTTACTTTGAACTCTTCGTAGAGAATATTCTTGGCAATATTTTATGCACTATAAATAAAAGTTTCTATTCACTTATCGAGCCTCGCTATTTGTTTACGCTCTTTTATTCTCTCTACTCGAGGCTACATTCCATTATTAGCACTCATCTCCTATAATATTTCATTTTACGCCTTTAATTGAATAAATTATCTTGTAAATTTGAACTCGGACTATTTAAATAGGCCTCAATCTTAATCATTCGCTATTTTCTATTTCATCTCTCTCTCTCTCTCTCTATACATATATACATATATATATATAACCATCTA
>JAPYYT010000669.1:0-44206 GCA_030522565.1 Ceratosolen corneri | reverse complement strand
AAGCGTGGCCAGGTTGAGCGAGCACCGGCAGCGCTCAATGCGCAATTGCAAATTGCCGGCGAAACTAATTGCACGACCTCCGCGTCCCGCATTGTCGCGAGTATTTTTACGAGCCGCAGAGGCCGAGGCGCGCCGCCGCGAAAATGCAAGGCAAGTGCCAAGTGGCAAATGGAAAGCGGCAACCAGGAGGCGCGAGAGGCATTATCTCCCCCGCTCGTACATATCCTTAATCCAGCAATGATCCAGCGCTGCGATTTTATTTCGGTCGCTTTACCAAGCAATTAGCGAATGCTAATCCGAGAATAAGAGCCTCTTGCGCAACGAGCTCCAATACCAACCTGGCCAACCGAAACATGTCGCCGGGGCAATGTTTGACGCGCACAAGCCCATAGATTACGCTGCGTTTCACCTGCCCGAGCTATATTTGCCACTCGCCAAGCAAAGTCCGAGGGCCGAAGCGGGGAGTGGATCGGTGGTGGGGGTGGGGGTGGGGGTGGCAAGGTGTATGACTTGTAAGGGGCAAGGGATTGGTGGCGATGATGAAGGTGGCTTTGAACAGGCATCTCGCCGGTTTGAAATCGCGGGGGGAGCGGGAGGCCGCGAGTCACGGGGACAGAAAAAGACGTATAAAGGGGGAGGAGAGAGCAATTTCACACAGAGGCTCATTGTTTTAGCGGGAATCGATTAGATGGCTTGGCGGTGCAATCAGCCGGCCTCCACCTCTCCCTCGCACATTGACTCACTCGACATTCGCGCCCACAGCCGAGACCCTCTTTGCTCCTCTTTGTCACGTCGTTCTTCCGCCGTGATTGTCAAGAGCACGTGGACTTTATGCTTCTGTGGCTCCAGTGGAGTCGACGGTTGTTGATCCTGGAAGCGGCCAATTCGCATTGCCAGGTCCCACCGGGGATGGCAGGTTCTCTTCCGCCAACATTCGGTCAACTTGACAGCTGTACTTGCCTTTGTACTTGGCAGTCTTAGCTGTGATTAGCTGCTGTGAACTTGAAAGAGGCGCAACATGGAAATTGTTTTGCATAGTAATCATTTTAAGGAATTGGCTTATGCTGACACGTTGGCAGGCCTATGCGATTCCGCTGGAGAAGCTCTTCCACGTCGAATAAATTGGGTAATGCATTCGAGCACCTAATCGCCATTGTCGCCCGACGACTCTGCAACAATTATCGCCAAGCTCACTTTTCCATTTGCCCAACCTTCTTACGGGAATCTGTCTCTCTCCGTTCCTACACCGCGTTCTTACACCGCGTCCGAGACCGCAAGCACATTTCTCTTCCTCGCAAATACCAATACAATGGCCGTTCGAGGCAGTACCGAGTTTGCAAGTAATATCGAGTCTCATGCGATATCAAATTTTATGGGAATTGACGAGGCAACGGTGCCCACCCCCCCATCGCCACTCAACCTACATGTCCCCGACCGAGCGGCTCTCCCATCCGCCCCCCGCCCCCCTCGACTCTGCCAATCACGCAACCGCGCAAATCCCGTTGTTACTGCATTTCAGTCACACAGAGAAGGAGCAAACTCTCCGACTATTCCACTCGCCGCGCAGCGCCTACCAAGAGCATAAAAACCAATTCGCCCGCCTCCGACCAATTGACCGTTGGCCCACGCGAAGAGGCCCAACTCCGCCAAAGACAAAGTCGTCCACTGACTGCGATTCCAACGAAGCGACGGCCACGGCAACTAACCATAACCGACGCACTTCAATCGCCGATATTTCCGCCCACTCTATCAGCACTCATTTGACGCTAACGGCGCCGTTACGCCCGAGATTCATCGATAGTCGACCTCTCGGTCGCCCTTAAATTCCCATCCATCCTTAAAATCCACTCAACCCCACCCCTCCCTCACTCCCCTGCCCCTGGATGAATCACGTCACCAGGCCTCGCCTTATCGCCAAGGTAGCTCGGCGCACTCGCCGCTATCGCTACCCACGACGCTGCCTCTCTCCCAATCAAGCCGCGAGACGAAAAAGCCAAGTCAAAGCCTCCGTCCCATCCAGCCAGTACATCACACCTACGGGATTCCAACCTCGGCACACCATGGCATTCTGCAAATAAAGATGCAGCGCGCAATAGTGCAACAAACTCCCTGCCAAGCAGCCCACGAAATCCCGCGCCGCGCATTTCAAACGCAATGGAGGAATGGCCCTCCCTACTTGTATAATTAGCGAGGGAGGTAGTGGCGAGTCTGCCAGAGTGAAATTGCACCTCATGCAGGAAATGAGAGCCGAGTGAAAGCTGAAGCGAACTAAGCAGCTAAGAAGAAAAACCATGAGCGGAAGCATGGAAAATCTGCACCTACGGACAATGAAAACCTTCCGCCGCCGCCACCACCACCAACACCAACACCACCACCACCACCCCCGGGGTCCCGAAGAGACCTGCTCCCGCCAGAGCACCGGGCCCATTACGCTTCGAGTGCCGTCGATCTACGCACTCGCGCACCTTGCGTGGGAGGAGGAAGATGAGGCACCGGGAGATGACGACTCGCGAGGGAAATCCCGTTGTACCGAGCCGGCCACTCGTCCTCACCAACTTTCTTCAACATTCCTAGAGTGCCAACTTTATGCGTGTTTTAACGGGAGGACGAGGCAAGAGTTTTCAAACTCTGAAATGTGAATTGTTTTTCGATACCCCCCCCCCCCCCCCCCCCCCCCCCGCGGCTTGATTATCTCGCAACCTCAATCGACGATTAATATTCATGGGAAGCTGTATTGGGACATTATTCCCCCGTCTTTCGCCTTCGCTCGCAGTCGCTTTCCCAACATCTTCCCTATCGCGAGATTCCAAGTTTGCAGGCACATTTCCCATCGCGAGTCCTCTCGCTCACGTGAAAAACCCCGGCTAAAGTACATATTCCACCACCTCCCAACATGAGGACCAACCGCGCAAACTTCTCCTCCTCCGGAATTTAAAACGCCCTCCCAACTTACGCCACTTATTATTATTGTGTCTTTAATTATTTTTCTCTCTCTCTCTCTCTCTGGTTGTGGTGCCTTTGCTGCACATTTGGCTCTCGCTCAACCGTCGCTCGAGTGCCGCACGCAACCTAATGCCGTACCACGATGCACTTTGAGAGAGAGAGAGAGAGAGAGAGGCTAGTCTGACTCGTTTTCAGCTGGGCGTACGTTAAAAGTAGGACCGCCGCGCGCGCTCTTCGATTCTAGAGTCAACTTGTTATCGCCGAGTACTTCTTCAGCTTTATTATGCTTATGCTGTGCAGGTAAGACGACTGCGCATGCGCGCGGCTTACACGCGCTCCTAGAGAGCTCTCGAGGGCTCTTAACTCGCAAACGTTTGGCCCTCCTCGGCATTTCCTCTTGAAGCTATTGTGCATCGTCGACAATGCGCCCGTTAATTTCTTTTCGCGGTCCCCGCCTAATTATAACGCGAGTTATGCCGAGTTACGAGCCGACACCGCCCCCTCCCTACATTAACCCTCCCCACCCAAACACTCTCATCCTCATGAGATTGTTTCATTTGGCTGAGGACTATTAATTATTGGCGGCCAATCCGCTCAGAGTCCCTGAACCAGCATCCAAGAGGACAACACGCGCACACATACTCCTGCGCAATTAATTTGCCAGGCGTGGGTGGCATTTTAAAAGTAAGCGCAGCCTCGGCGATAACGACGATATCACGGCTTTTCTCGTCTCCAGTCTGAATCCCCAGCCGCAAAGGAATCCCGGGGTTAAAGGGACCGGGGGGCCCGATAATAATGTGCGAGGGCGTGTAACCGTTGGATTTGGGAAATGCGCAGGCATCGAGGTACTCTCGCATCACTGGCAATAACTTTTAACAAGTAGAAGGGAAGAGAGTTGTTGGAAAAAGGACAGCCGTCGGTCTGCCGCGAATGCCCCGGAATTGCTCTCATCAACGCATCGACACGTTCCTCGGCACTCATCCGCATGCCCTCTTTGACGTCTCGGAGTATCCCACCCACGCGCCAACCCCAACACCAACCTCTCTCCCTCTCTCTCTCTGCCTGTGCTCATGGTGTCGAGGCATTCGGAACGGGTGTTTCGAGCTCTCACTTGTCCGCGCCGGCAAGACGATAAACGAGGACAAAGAGCGAGGAATGGTCGCTGAGGATGGGCGGCATGCGTGTGCCATTCGCCACTGACGACGCCGACGGGGATGTTGTCATCGCCAATTAATCGTAGCTTCGTAGCGGCTTCCGGCGCCTCGCTCGCTCCCGACAACTCGCACGCACTCAAATCTCTATGCACGCGTGCGCCCATGTGTGCGCGCGCTGTGTGCGTGTGTGTATGCGCCTACGTGCGCACGGGAGCACCGTCGGACTTTAATGCGGTTAATGCGAAACGCACGTACGGCATGCATTTGCTCGGCACCACGTCTCACTCGCCGAGAGCCAGCCCCTCTATCTCTCTCGCTCTCTTTGGACTTTGGCTGAGCTTCTTTCGTTACAAAGTGACAAAGTCCGCGCTCGTTAAAGGCCACGGTAGGCTGAGTCTGGACTGAAACTTTTTCGTTGAACTGGGAAAATGTTGGCGCGACCAAGATCGTCAGATCGTCAGCGCATTTCCAAGTTAACATAACCTTGTCATTGTTTGCACCAATCCGCGGATATAATAATTATTATTGTCTATAATATTTATGACGAGACGTCTTCCAGATTCTGAGCATTTTGGCGTCTCTAATGTAATTGATTGTGTCGCTTATGTATAAAATGCATTATGAGATTCAGGTTTTCATTTAACATGTAATGAATTAATGAATATTCCTCAGCGAATCATTGAAATTCTCATTGCTACAAGTTTTTCGTTAGAGACTACGTTCGCCACAGTTTGGAGAATAACTCCACCGTTTCATTACAACTCGACAATTCCTTAACGCTCATCAAGTTCTTTTGCCAATTCCCGTCAATGTTAGCACGTAGTAGTACATTAAACACAAATGTTTGGAAATTTCCGCCCCGAACGTTCATTTAGCCGATTGTCAAGAAACTTTTCCTCTATACGCATGCGACTATATATAACCTTAAGTCAGCTCATAACCAAAGTAACGAAGCTGGCACGCCGAATCCTCTGATGGAGGGGGAGGGGGGGGAGCCAAGTTGGATTAATTACACACAAGTCATTAATGTCAGCAAACTTTCTCAAAGCATGTATTTTCACCTTCTGCTGGGAGTTCTGATGTACGAATTCTAATTCATCGGCTTCGAGATTAGGAGGTAGTGGAGGGTGAGAGGGTGAGAGGGCGAGGGAGGAAACAAAACCAAGTGAAATTGTCTCGGTAGCGATTCAAATATGCCTAACTATTGATTTTACAAGTTGTAAGGCGAGCAAAACATTGTCCGCGCCCAAGTATATGTCGACTATAATCATTATTCCGTGGAGCTTGCAAAATTTCCAAAACTCCTTCCAAATCCCAGTTACACGAAATATTCTCCATAGATAGGTCGTTGGCGCAAATATTGTAAATTATTGTAAAGAGAAGCACAAAATTTCTCTATCTCAGCTGGGAGGCTTTGAGAAACAATACTTGTCGGCCAAAAAATAAAGTGTGGACCAACGAGATGTAATCTTGTCAAACGGAACTCAATGCGAACCCAAAAATGTAGATATTCCTCGTCACCCACATAAATGCGTATAAGCAGCTCCTGATTATTGCAGGACGAATGTCCGCACCTGCATCCCTTGACTTTATTCACTTTTCCTCCACTTTATTAATTTATTTTCCTTCCCATCACAAATGCTTTGTTTATTAAGCTAATTGTTGACTATTGACTAATAATTGACCAAGACTTTGTTAATTTACACCAATTTCCTCCTCTCGTCAATAATCTCTGCTACGTACATGCACCACACTCGTATTATTTATTTATCAAGTAGACGACAGAATCCACGTACGTTCGAGTGGAATGACTCGCTCGACAAAGTGCGACTACATTGTCTTCAGAGCACTCGAGGTGATGAAAAAAACGATAAGAAATAAAGATAATAAGCTCAATGCCTTTGACAAAATAATCGTGGATGGCCAGTTGATTTGAAGTGGACGCGCACAACGACAACTCCAAATGTCATTTCAAGTCTGTCGTTGGAATCTTTAGCGATTCCTTATCATCAATCGATTGATCATCACAAACG
Source organism: Ceratosolen corneri (assembly GCA_030522565.1). NCBI lineage: Eukaryota > Metazoa > Arthropoda > Insecta > Hymenoptera > Agaonidae > Ceratosolen > Ceratosolen corneri. Next base: position 38,076 of record JAPYYT010000669.1, on the reverse strand, counting down.
GATTTTCAGGCTTCATTTCCTTTAACGATTATTACTCTCGTCGTGATTAAATCAAATATTATTATTGCTCCTAAGCCTTAAATAATTATCAATTTGAGCTCAGCTCACACGTAATCGCACTTATTTAACGACCCATTGCTATTTATCGCAATCCGACTTATTTATCGATCCAACTCTGTGCCATTCAAGCGACCACTGCCGCTGCTTATATTTCCGGCTCCACGCGGCTACTCCAACCTAATATAAAAATTATCCAGGTTGGGCAATCTCGCGGCTGCCTCGAGCTCCGAGAACCAATCCTCCATCGCCTCAGAAAAAAACAAAAAACATTCGCCGACGCGCACGCAGGTTGCGTCGCCTTGGCAATTGACAAAATCGATCACTCCCAAACCCAGGTTGGTTCAACGCGTCTACCATCCCCACCCCCTCCAACCTCGAATAACTCGACGGAGCTCTGAAGCTCCCTCGGGGAAGGAACGCCACCCGGACGCACAGCCGGCCACGGCACTACCACGCAAATACCCCGGGAGCCCGCCAAATCGGCAAACGACCTTCTCGCTCATTAAGCTCAAGCATTGGCGAACCGCACGCGCCGATCTCGCGGTGCTTCGACCGATGATACATCGGACTCTCGGCGCTCGGTGAAGGAGAGAAGGAGAGGAGCCAAGTTTATGAAAGGGCCTCGGGTCTGATCGGGCCGATCGTAGGCCTTAAATATATCAGGGGTACTGCTTATTAAGATCGAGCCATAATTCCCAGCTAGTGCCTTCGTTTGTCGGTGCTTTTGGTGGTTTTGCTTGAGCTCGTTGCTGTCGACTGGAGGCTGGCGATGATAAGCTTCTGCTGGGACATGCCACTCGGTCGGCCAATGGTCTTTCAAAGTCATTAGGTCGAAGCAGCGATGACGAAGAGTGAGGGGGGTGGGAGTGAGAGAGAGGATAGGCAAGTGCAATGAGAGCCAATGGCCAAAGACTTGTGCAGCTTTTTATTATGAACTCTATCGACTTGTTGGCTAAAGTCGCGTGAAGTCAAAGCTAAAAGTCTTTTACGAGTTTAAACTTATTTGCCGAGTTTCCATTTATATTGCTTTCACAGATGCGTGCCCATTAATCTCAACTCTTTGCTTCCTGTTTTAACACGTGCATTCGTACACGCTGTTGTAAGTATAGGCCGACTGCGTCTGAAATCAATGAGCTTGGTGTCGCTAATATATCGACAGCCAAGTAAAAATGGCAATGAAAAGAAATTGCAGCGTGGGGGGGGGGGGAAGGAGTGAGGAGGATATGGGGATAGATAAGTGAGACGCGAGAGTATAAATGAAAAATGCATAATAAAACCGTTCGGGGGGGTTATGCGAGAGAGAGGGAGAGAGAGCAGAGCAGCGAGACGAACGGTGCAATTGGAAAAAAGAAGATGACGGAGAGATGGATGAGAATTAGTGGAAGAGAGTAAGTAGCGAGCGGGAGAGATAAAGACGGGAGTAAGAGAGCGAGCGGGTGGGGGGTTGAGGTAAGGTGGGGTGGGGGGCAAAAGTGAGCCCTGCGGATATAATTAACGTAGAGGATAGTAATTTCTATCGATCGATGTTTTGCGTCGTCAATTGGTTGTGCTGCTCTCGTATAAGTGTCAGTTTTGCAGTGCACGCTTTGTCACTTCCGGCACGAGTCACTTTATTATGTTAAACTAATTTTATATGCTCTTGAGCCGCATTTTATTTACGAGCCTGGGGGATTAGTAATTCATGTAATTTTCACATTTTAAAGCATCGCTGATTCATAATCGCCGGTGAAAGCAATAAAACTGTCGTTAAATAGCGCGATTCGATAATTCACGAATACTTAATCTTAAATGCTCGCACATTTATTTCACTACTTTACGTGGCAACACAAACATCGGCCATTAACCGAAGGCGAGTAAGCCTCGCTACCATTCAATTATCTGTAATGTAAAAAGTTTTTAATTTAAACTATAGAGTGGCGGGGAAAGGATATGATGTATCGTCGAGGCGAACAAACCTCGTGAGAAAGTTGCATTATTTTTTATATGACAAATAGCGTTGAATTGCAAAAGGTTGGAAGCTTTGGGACTTTGGGCAGCAATTACAACTGTGATTGCTTTCCCATTACATTGTGAATATTTATGTCTGGGGATGACTGTAAAAGTATCGATAATACAATCTCGAAATCCATTGGACAAACTATTGGAAATAATTCGCAAGTGCTTGGCAAAGAAAACAAGAGGGCTAAAGTAGCACATACACACACGCACACGCACAAAGTGTTCAAATAATCGTGAAATTTGTATTGCAAAATGTACGTGGAATTAGAAATCCGGCACATATCCAAAATGCCATTGTAAATTTGATACTCGAGTCTTTGTTTCGATAAAGGTGAAAGTTTTATTGCCTCACGTGTGCTCGAAACTCAATTTTCGCGCTGCCTCGGTGACGAAGGACCGAGAGAGGGAAAGCAAAGGGAACTAGGCATCAAGTGAAATGTAATTGCAAAATACGTGCTTGGCTCTCTCTCTCGGGCGCAATAAAGTAGCTAGTTGAGTTTATTTTACAACAATTTTCAACTTTCCAAAGCCTCTTTATATATTTATATTATCGAGTCCTCTAATCTCCGCTCCTCCTCCCCCCCCCTCAATCCATAATCATTGCTGTAAAGATGCCGTCGTCGCCCAAATACCATTACCACTACGATTCTTATGCAATGGAGTTGGTGTGGAAATTTTCTCTCTTTTTCTCGAACGCGAACAAACTCGGCCAGTAGTAGTCTCGTTTTAGTTTGGAAATTAAAACTCGTAGTTTGTCGAACACGAGCTGCAAGCGCCGCGATATGACCGCCAATGCGAATAATCGATTGGGGGGTAGAGGGGCTGGGAAATAATTGAGCATTCCAACGAGAGGAGAAACATTGTCGAGGAAGCTCGAGCGGAGGAGCAATTGTGGATTGCAATTGTGGGAGTGGAAGGTAATGAGCCTCATTATGTTGGCCCGAGATGGCCATTGGACCATTGGACGTTGGTCGTCCGAGGTAAAAGTCAAGCCTCGTAAAGGGTCGGGCTGGGTCCGTGGGTGAAAATGGCTGGCCCAGAGTTGGCATAATTTCAGGCCTCCGTGATTAAAATCAAATAGTATGACGTGCGCGCGCACTCGGAAAAAGCACGCGCTCGGCAAATCCTAGGGGCACGAGTAGTCAGGATGCGACAGAATGTGCGTGGTAATAGGCTCGCGTGTGTACCTAGACGCCCATTTCGCGAACAAAGGCCGTAAATCTCATCGGTAGTTGTTAGAGTAATAAGCATTGTACCGACATGCAACATAATGGGCCACGTACGCACGCGCCTTGAGTAAAGATATTAAAGATAATGACGTCGTGGCCGAATCCTTAAAACGCGAGGCGTAAATCAATATTTTTAGCCACGCGTAAAGGCTTTCGAGCGTGCGCTCTGAGGGCCAGTGATGATGACCCGTTGATTAGTCAACAAATTCATTGTGTCTCGCGTTTGAATTATTTGCGCGGATTAAATAATGGAGCGCTGCTTGCATCGCAGAGTCGCGAATTGTCACGTGTTTGTGGCCTTTGCAATGGGAGGACTGTGTAAATATTCAAGATCCTTGCCTCACGCGGACATTTAAATAAGTAGAACGGATTTAACGTGGTTACGTAACTTTGAAAGAAAGTCAGGATTGCAAATTTTATCGTAAATGTAAGATAATTTTGCGCGCAACGATTGCTTTGGAATTAGGGGGAGGAGCGCACGAGGATAGTGGAACTTTATCTTGATTGCCGAAATTGAAATGCGACATTATGCGCAAATGAAGAAATAGAAGAGAGAGGCAAGATCAATCAATTTTGCGTATTGCTTTTAATTTTTTAAAATAATTATTGAATTTATTTTAATGTCCATCGCCGAGATTTGCTTTGTTGAAAAAATAACGTAAATGTCAACTTCCTCCTCGGAATCCTCTCCTGACCCCATTTCTCCCACTGAAATAAATAAACTCGCGGAACAGACCAAAAGCCCCATTGAAATATGACTTTGAAAGTTGTAAAAGTCCTCTTGCTGCAAGTTTTTCCGTCTCTTTCCAATTTTCCTCCTCCCCCTCTTTAAATGCCAAAACATTAGCAAAAGCAAGTCATCTCACCTTCATTTTCTGCCCTCAATGTTCACAAGGACCCAGCACCCTCTTAATGCCCATTAAATCGAGACGCATTACCTTTAATTTCATACCGCTTATTGATTTAGGTTTTTCGGCTTTAATTAAACAACGTTATTGCCGCGAAACAGCAAGTCATACGAAATTAATACGAAGAAATTTCACGGCCTGAATTCACGAAAGCTGAACTTGACGATTAACGAGCCAAGCGACCAGCATACCCAACAACATTATCCACGCCAACAACATCGGGACATGTCGACTCGCCCATCCTCCTCCTCCTCAGGTCCTAATATCCTCAAATTTCATCCCAATTCCATCGTTTCAGCGCTCCCAAGGCCGACCTGGCCAGCTCCCCAACCACGCTGCTGCCTCCTTCTCTCCCGATACATCCATTCCTCCCCGGCTTTCTCCAACTTTCTCCCAGTCTAGTAGCCTCGCCCCTCCTCGCCATCCTCCTCTCCATCCTCCCCCACTTTCATAATTCAATGTACATTGATTGATCCCATCAACAACCACCCGTACATCACACCAAAACCAAGATGCACCCAAGCCAACTAACGAGGCACATCCTCCTACGCACACCACCTCCTTTCCCCCATTTTCCCTCCTCAACCAAACGCGATACGCGCATAAACTCTCCAAGCCAAACGATGAAATATCCTTAAATGCACTTGGGCCACGGCGATTATTAACCCTAATGGCCGGTCCATTCTTCGCCCCCCTCCCCCTTAGCACTAAGATATTCAATAGCCTCGCCACTGTTGGCTCATAACATTATTTCACGATTAACAAGCCAAGCCTACGGCCACACACTTAACAGCCAACATCGACACTCCGACTCTCGCACGACCATCTCATTCTCTCCTCATCCTGTCTCTTCATTACAGCCCCACCAACACACGCGCACCCCACCATCGCCCCATATGATCTTGGCAGCTGGTACATGCTCCGGCCATAAAGCCCCGGTGGATCTCGGTGCATGTAGAGGGGCAAATGGCTGACGTCCTGTGGACAGAGGCGACCGAGGCCGAGGAGAAAAGCGAGAAAAACGCGGCCGCCTCGCTTTCCTGTAAAATAATTAGGTCGTGCACGAAGAACGTGAGGTGGCGAGGAACATGCGCGCCATTAAGGAAATGCACTTGGACGTTGTAGTTGTCGTTGTTCAGGGCCCCTCGAGCGCAATGGCCGAAACATCGTCAACGGGGTTATCGAGTGGCAGTCCCGCCATTACGTAACCGGGCGATTCCATCAAATGGCAATGACAATACTCGGCCAAATCCTCGCCAAACTCCTATTCTCCTACTCATTCTCATTGTCTCTCCTCGTTATTACCTTCGATTGCTGATAATTGTTAGTGGCGCTGATGCGACGACCTCAGCTTGGCTGGTTACGTCAGGTTTCGACGCCGTCAAAGACTGCCATTATTGCCGATCTTCTTTCAAATTTGTTACCTTGGCGAGAGGCAATATTACATGTCCAGAGCGAAAACCTCGTCAAATACCAACCGAGTCTATTCCCTTTCACTTAAACATTGTGACAGGCAGAGGCAAACGCTCGCCTAAACACCGCCGTCGCTTACTTTTCACCTCAAACCCAAGGACTCCTGCACGAGCTCAAGCTCTCCCTTCCTCGTCGCGGACCTCTTGACCTCGTCAACAAAGACAATGACAAGTGCGCGATATTGGAGAGGCGCGTGCGGTCGCCGTTGCCGCTGCCAAAGCTCCAATTGCCCCGGACTAATTGACAGTCGAATTGTCAAGCTCCCGTGAATATGGCATGAGGATAGATGTTGGAAAGGGGAGGGGGTTGGATTGCAGAGTGGATGATGAAATTTGGTTGAAGAGTCGTGTGGTCGTAGCGTCGGCGAGGCACAGTTCGATAAAAGGTAATTCGCGTCTGGGAATTTGGGTGAAAAATGTTTGGATTCTGAAAGGTTTTGGCGGCTGAAGGATCGAGCTTTATAAGGACATTTGATTTCACTGTGCCCTCTCCTCCCTCTCATTCGGCCGATAAAAGTGTGCCAATTTGAGCCGTCAAGGCTACTTTCTCGTTAAATAATGCGAGAGGAGAGTCCCTCGGTAGCGCAAAAATAATTAATTTTAACGGTAATTATGTCGCGAGGAGCAAGACTGTCCACTTTTCAGTTTAATTAACAGGCGCACTTTGAGTGATAAGCCTTTTAGTACGAGACTCGCTAACTTTACACTTGTCGCTCTCTATCTCTTATATCCTCAATGTATCAACAGAGCAGCACAAGCACATTTTCCTCGGCTCATTTTCTCGAGGCGGGAATATTTTTCACTTGGTTCTCGTGGTCTTTAATGCCTCGGCGCCAATCGCGAATGAAAATCCGCGGCAGCTTACCAACGGGATTTTCGGGATTTTTAATTGATAAGGCGAGGTTTTTAGCGGGCGCAAGCATTTATTTGCCCGAGACTAAAGCTTATAATTGTCAGTGTGTTGGATTAGGCAATCCACAAATGTGGCGTGCACGATACATTCGTACACATAATAACGGCACTAGGATTGCATAAATTCACAATCATTCCCATAGAGATCACACGCTCTCTTGCAATTTCCAATCGAACGTACACACGACACACACACACACACACACGTATATATATATGTAATTGCGGAAAGATTTATATAGTTGGGTAAGAGCTAATGTCGAGCATGACGAGGAATTATTAAAAATGGCGATAAAATTTCGACTAATTTGACGTATTGTGAATTCAATTTACATCGATTCGTATCAAATTCTCGCTCTTATCAATACTCGGCTGTCTGCTTTAACAAAATTTCATAGGCCGCATTAATCAGCATTGCCATTATTTAAAGTTTAAAACTTTCATAATCGTACTCGAGGACAAGTAATATTTAATTGGCATTACACGAGATAAGAGTCATGCGATGACTCGGACGCCGTTTGTTTTTAAAAACTCTCATTATCGTTACGCATTTCTTATGTATACATATCGTCGATTATACTGTGCAGGCAAAGAAAACAAGTAGACATATGCCATATTCTTTCGAAACATTATTCGAACGGAGATTTCGTGCACCCGCCATATGCTAATCTACCCACTAACAATATTTTATTTCCACAATGCCCAAGGCTGCTCCCCCCCCCCCCCCCAAATAAGCACAAATTTACGATTATACTTTCAAGTGCAAACCCGAGGAATATAGTAAGGAAAAAAGAGGACTAGGAAATTAAAACTGCCACTGCCACGGTACCTGATTCTTATACAAGTTTAATCGGAAGCAAAAAATGTTGGCCTTCATTCGCGATAGGATTGAGTGAGGGGGGTGGGGTGGGTGGGGGGGAACATGCACACGTAATCGTGGCGAAACTCGAGCGAAGCAGGGATCAGCGAAGCGACGGCTGATTTAGCGATTTGGCTAAAGTCCAGACAACCACGGCTACCGGCCTACCGGGAGAGAGTGTGGGTGGGGAAGAGGGTAGAGCAAGAAGGAGAAGAAGGGGAAGAAGAAGAAGAAGAAGAAGAAGAATAAAGCGCTGGAGGTGGAGGAGGAGGAGGAGGAGGAGGTGAATATAGCACTGGATGTGTAGTAGTGTTGCTGGTGGCAGTACTCGTTTTGCAGCAGAGCATGAGGCGGCGGCGTAGGGGGGGCGGGAGGAGGAGGAGGAAGCAGTGGCAGGAGTATCAAGCACTTCCGTATCTTTATTGGAATACCCGAGGAAAGCCGCGAGGGTCGGGCACGAGAACTTTTTATTGCGCGTACGCGCGCCGGAACTTTCTTATCGTCGGCGAAGGCGAAGCGACGCTCAGGCACTAAAGTAAAATCGCGGTGTAGTGATTCGACGTTTGGCCTTTCGCTCAGCCCCTCTTCCTTGTACTTAATAAATCTTCCGAGATTATGAGTCGAGAGCGCGGACCTTGAATAACACTGGGGGTAGATAAAGGAGCAAAGTCGAAAAGTGTATGCCGTGCACAGATTCTCGGCTCGATAATTGTAATTTTGTTGAAAAGTCGAAGAGATTTAGTGGGGGGGGGGGTGATTTCAGGTGGGATCGATCGCGCGTCTAGTTGTCGATAACGTGTGCTGCACTTGTTATCGGCTGGCTATTAAATATAATAATGCATTGATACGTTGTTTGTGGGAAAAATGTGGGAAAAATGTGGGAACAGAGTGCGGGAGGGAGATCGATGGGCGCGTGATTGGCAGATTAGTGGGAGTGAGGGACGGGGAGGGGGCGAGCATCAGAACGTCGAATAACGTAATTGAATATGTAAGCTAATGAGATGCATGCAAATCGAAAATTGCGACATTATTCGCCATTTCAACAGTATTTTCGTGCTACTGGCGCCGCAAGTGCCGTGCCTCTTTATTTGCCCGAGGTTTTGCCAACTACGTGCACCAGTTGAACCGCTAATCCGCATGACAACTGAGAGGACAAAGATGGATAATAAGAATTAAAAAACGTTTGCCTGCCAGCTCACATGCGGCCATTTTAATTGACATTGCGCTTAACGGCTGTGCCAGTATACGTGGCAAGCCTGTTTTGTCCCTTTACCCTGCACTTTTCCAGCTAGGAAAGTACGTGAGTAGGTGGGGTGGGAGGCGCTAAAGTGTTGCAAAATGCTCGTTGCACCGCGGCAAGTAAAGAGTCACGTGCAATAAATATTTGACAATAATCCGAGACAGCACAACAATTCTAGAGCCAAGCGAATATCGTTCGCCTCGGTCGCGCGAGTGCGCGTGCGCGCGGAAGCGTAGCCGCGAATGTAGGATGCAATTACGCGATCATCGCGATAACTCGGATGGACCGCTTCGTTAGTCAAAGTGTGCTGCGGTCGATTTTGAAGCCAAAAGAATTCAAAACCCTGACGGATGATCGATGGTTGATGTCAGGCGAGGAGGATCGTGTCTACTTTTTTACCTCGTCGCTTCCTTTTTGAATACCAGTTAATATCTGATTGTTTTTTTTTTTTTTTATTCTTTCCTTCGTCTTTCATGAGCGTTCGATCGGCCATTTATTAAGGCGCTTTTTGTATAGAGAGTCAGCCGAGTTAATTGTATTTTCGTACGTTAATTGTATTTATTCTCATTTCAAGCTGGCACAACGATGTATTAATAGGATAAGAAGTTGCGGTTTCGAGAGAGAGAGAGAGAGAGAAGGAGCGATACAATTAGCAGGCATCATTAGCAACGTTACGCAGTAGTGGTTGGCTTAAAAGGTTTATTGGAGGTAAAATTTCCATAAGCTATTTCGAGCGACTGTGTCGGTGTTGGGAAAATGAAGCCCCAAGACGCGAATGAAAATGATCTCCTATTTTCCGTGAAAAATACGCTTCTCCGGCTAATCTCTCGCGTCTCCCGAGGCTTTGCTCTCCCAATTAATATAGCGAGTAAACTATTTATTTACCCGCGTGCTTTTAATCCCTTTTCATAATAAACTCTGATTATCATATCTCGTTGAAGAGCCATAAAAGCGCAAGTTTATTATAAATGTGGAATATCAGCCCAAGAAATATCAATGGTTTTAACCTTTTTCAATTACTTTGCACTTGCCTGCATTAAACGTGCGTTAAATTTTTGTTTTTAATAAAAATGCCTTAACGCCGTGACGCGAAATTCCCAAAGGTTTTTCAACCCACCGACGATATTCAATGCTTCAACCTCACCTGCTCCATTAAATTAGCAATATACGTATATATGATTGTGTGTGTATGTGTATATACAAACATTAGGAAAAGTAAATTGATGAGTGCAATATATGCAGAAGGAATGGTTTGATATTCATCCCAACAATTATTATCAACGGATTTCGCCATTAAAGTCACCGGGTAGCCAACAAGTGGCCGGCAACCATTTACCCCCACCCCCCACCCCCACCACCACACGAATGATAAATAAATTATTGTTTCGCCATTCGCTTATCATTTCGCAGGCTCTAATCAGCGCATACACGTCCCTCCCCGATTCTAATCTTCATTCAACACACCTTGCCAACTCTTTAATAAAGCCATGCATTGCCATAAAATTGTTGGCACTCGGATGTTGGTCGCGCGAGTGGCCCCTCCACCTCTCCTATCTTCATTCGCATCGGCGCTTAAAAGCCTTAAGCTTAAAAAGAAATTTACACGAGCGCTCAAGCAGCAATGCCACTTTGTGTTGTCGGCCTACCCACCCACCAACTACCCCGAGGAAAAACAAACTCGAGCAATTTCCCAAGCATTTTTCCACTTGAAAACTAATCGCCCTCGAGCCATACAAATTTTTCACAACCTCACGTCTTCCTACGAGCTAATAAGCTTGTCCCGCATGCACTTTTTCATTATATTGCTGAGCTGCGTGCACTGCTGCCCGGCAAAATACTCGTACGCACTTGTGGCACATGAGCGTCGCTAGAGTGTAAATTGAGCCAAGGCCGGCGTTATTCTCGAATTGGAGTGGAATAAGATAGGGAGGGGGGAGGCTATCGCTCCTACCTACACGGACAAAGGCATTAATTGATCCTTGGATAAGTAGATTGACCGTGTAGCTATAGAATAATATACAACATTGCCAGCGACTCGCGTGTCTCGCCAAATATGTATCAGAGCAATGAACGCACAACCTTCGAAATTAACAACCATATCAGTACTCCTTATCTCAGGATCGCCCCGTTCCTTCTCTCTCGATTACCCTCTCTCTCCCCGTTTCCCCCATTGTGGCAAAGCGCACAAGACCTGCGATCGCATAAACAACTTGAGAGTTACGGGGCACTCCAAGAGCTTTATTATTGCTGAATTTCATGGCAGGTGAGTGTCGGGCGCAATTGTAGAATAATTATTTGCATATTTACAGCCTTACAATGTTTTCCTCCCTTTCATCGCCCCGCACGGCCAAAAATCTCAATAATTTCACTTCCCCGACCCCTCGCGTCGCCTGAATTTTCAGCCCTAAACGGCATCACGAAACACCCATGAATGGCAACGCGCATGCTCGTAATGTAATAACTGGCAGGTAATTGCGCTCGCTCGAAATACCAATAGCGGGCCCAGCCGATCACGAAGCGAGGGACAATGCTCAGGCCCCGGCTATATCACTCCTCGAACTAAACTCAAAGTAATAGCGCGAGCCCGGCCTTTTTATCACCTCGGGCACCGATAACGAAAGCCATAATCCTAATGCGAGCAGCGCAAACTCAGCGACGCAATATTATTTGTCTACTGGAAAAGCTCCGCGAGCTCGGATCCAGCGGACCTGCATTCGACTGCGAATTAATCACCCGGGAGTGAGACGTCTGTGTGTGCGTGCGTGCTCCCAACCAATACGCAGGAACTCGCGAGCGCAGGCAAGCAAACGAGATAGCTTATCTAATTGCGCCCGCTATCTAATTGAAAAGTATGATAGATGCGCGCGATAAGCGGGTGGCGTGGGGCTGGCAGCCGTAAAAATCCCCTTTACAATGTTTACGATATTTCGCCTTCAATTATTACGTGGAGTGGTGTTGCAGTCGATGTAGCGAGGCCGAGATTCTATGCCATTTGCCTCTCGCGCATTAAACCTGAATAAGATTTCGATATATAATTATACATCCACGCTCCTCTACAATTAATTCTGTCGCTTACCCCCCTCGGCTCCCATACCACGCCATTACTCCATCACCACGACTTCCCGTGCTCCACTCACTTTCCTCATCCCCTAATCCACCGGGACTCTTTTGCGTTTGTAGATGGCAGACTTGTCCTTACCAAGGGCCCAGCTGTCCGTCTCACTTGCTCTCGCTTACGTCCTCGGTTACCTGCGCTGCGTACGCGTCCAAGGCCACACGCTCAGGAGTGGGGGGCGCATCGCAAAATAAATTAAACATGGATCGATCATGCCTAGGTGGATAATTGCAGCGTTGCCTCTTTGGCTGGCAAGGATCTCTCGCTACTACTACTCAGGCCCTTAATGTGCCACGACACTCGCATTCGGCACCCACGCCCAAGGCTTTTCTTCTTTGGCTTCAAACATTCATATATATGAGCGCCTTGCAAGGAGAGACATTAAGGAAATAAATAAGTCATGCGTTATTAAGGATTGATGGGGGGGGGGGCTGATTTGCTTTGAAAATAAATTTTCCTTCGTTTCACGCCCGAGGCACATACGCAGCCTCATAATGCACTCTGGAAATTTACATACAAACGCGTAATAAAGCAAAAAATCCAAAAATTTAGTTTACCACTGCAGTAGGGCGATTGAGAGCCGTAACGAAACGTTTCTCTACTCGCCGCTAAATGAAATTCTTACACTTTGATGCATAATATCGACGTGACGAGAGGACAATGTATGCCTCGATTGTAAAAGCGATTCTCAAAAGTCACTCCTTTTCTCTCAAAAGTCATTCCTACCACATTACCACAATTCCCCCGCTCCATCACTCATTTCTATCAAATTTCAATGACGACGAATGAGGGACACTCGCGTACCTCAGCTCCCTCGATCTAACAAAAGAAAGAAAATACCTCCTTACCCCTCGGCCCTCCCTCATTATCAACTCAATCGATACTCTCACGCACAGCCCTCCCACCTCCCAACCAAATACCCTCAAACACCAATCTCCTGGATCCTATCCAACTACTTCAATCCCTTGAGTAACCTTTAAAACCACTTGACAACTACGCGTCAGCAGCAACAAACAACCCCCAACGCCCACACTCCCTTCATCGACAATTAGGCGACGATCTACTTCTCTTCAGATTTCCCAAACTGCACGAGCTCCTTGCTGCCCAGACTCTCCAACCATCGCCTTCCACTGGCCCCGATCTGGCAATCGATAGGCCCCCGAGGCTCAACCTCAAGGCCCCACGAGCAACATCCCAATCGATCCACCGCGAAAGCCCAAAAAAATCATTGGCCTACGCGACAAGGAGGCCCACCGACCGACCGACAGTCGCCCTTTTGCCGCAGTGACGACGTGAATCGAGGAAAGTCAAAGAGAAAGGCCGCGGGGCCAAACGTGCGCAAATTATAGATCGGAATTGCGGCAAAGCTGCACTTGTGGGAACAAGTAGCGCACAATGCCGCGCTAATCGAAAGCCGAAAAACGTCATTGCCAGCGGCGTCCGAATTACATTCCCGACACGCGGCATCCGACTCCCGAGCGCCCTCTCTAACCCCGACATAACCGCTCCAACCCCGCCAATACGCACGGCCCTCCTCCTGCACGTGCCCACGTCTTCGCTTCCTTTAGCGCCGGAGATGACTTGGCAGCGCTGCTTTTTATTCTCTCCCGCAGCGACTATTACGAATGAGCTCCCGTTACGCTAATTGCGCGGGCTTTCGTCGCCCTCGCCCCCCACGTCTTCTTTTCCACTCGTCATTATCTCGAGGGACCATGACCGGGCTCACCTCACCAAGCACTTTCGTCCGAGTCGCCGAGTCCAATGCTGCACCTCCATCACCATCACCATCGAGCGAATCCCACCTTGTTGAAAGCAAATCCACCGGCCTCCATCTCCTCCGCATCCACATCCTCCTCAATTAAATCGAGTGTTTATGCCTTGGAAGCGCCGATAAAAGACCCGTAAGATCAAGCGACGAGGTCCCAAAGACGAAAATCTCATTGGCCCAGCACTTGACACGGCACTGCTCGCTTATCGCGCTCGAGCTTATCGCCGAGGAAGCTCTCGTCCAAGGCCAAGTGACCCGTGGCCGAAATTCCCAACTGAGAGTCGTATCTTTAGTCCGCGGCTTAACCTTCGCCGAGCCTAGCCAGCAGCCTCTGCCCGATCGATCCGGCTCGCCTCTGCCGAGGGTGCGATCCCGCGATGGACCTTGGCGGACCCGGACGATGTCTCGAAAGTGACATTCGCTAGTCTCCACTGCTTCCCAGCACTGCTGCGCTTAGCGTCAGATGGACGTCTGGTACACCGCCACAGGATTTACGTGTTTGGCATGCACGTCACAAGGTGCATCAATGTCGATGCAATTTGGGCTTTGAGGATTTCATCATCCGGCGTTTTAAAAATAAGCTTCCGTGACACAAAGTCCAAAATCATCGGGTAAAAAGTTCATCGGTGCGCTCCGATTAGATTACACTTGTTATTGGAAAGAAATGGCTCATCGCTTGAGAACAGACCAAAGCTCCAATCAATATGCTAATGGAAGATAAGATTAACGCGTCGTATAAATGAAAGAAGCGACCAACAAAGTCAGTAAGTCGTCCGGCTTCCATCTAAGAACGGCTAAGAGCATACAGAATCAAGTACTCGGTTGTTGTATTAGTTGAAGGAACATGAGGTCCTTGAGACTCGCGTCCCTCAACGTTATTGCAACGTGTTTGCTGGCGGATGCGGCCTACAGTCCAACCTGGGAGAGTTTGGATTCTCGAGCCCTTCCCGAGTGGTATGACGAGGCCAAATTTGGCATCTTTGTTCATTGGGGCGTGTTTAGTGTGCCGAGCTTCGGTTCCGAATGGTTTTGGAAGTACTTGGAAGGTATTCTCGGGCATAAGTAGCTTGTGCCTTACTCCTCTTGTAACGAAGCTTTTAACCAAAACGCACACTTTCTTCATGCTCCTCTCACTCACCCACCTTTCAATTTTTCTCCACCTCACTTGTTCTCGCTTGATTTCTCAGAAATGTAAAAGCACCCTTTGCCATCAACAGCTAAGATTCGTTTTCTGACGCGACAGATGCATAAAGTGCTATTTAAGAATCAATCTGAAAAGGTTCACTCACTTAAACTCTTTAAGCTGCCGTAAAGTTTGGGCGCTCAAGTACTCTTCTCTACAAATTCAATCCACCCATGTCTCTCTGTTGCCAAACTATATACAAATTATCCTCTCGCAACGCCTCTAATCGCTTTTCGATATCAATGAAAAGCTCACGCGTCGCTGGACTCTTAAGCTTCCGAATTTCTCAGGTCTCTGCCACCAATATTATTAATTGCCCCTCGTCCATTAATATCCGCCAACTACGCGTGCAAATCCCGTAAAACTTGTACTCCCTCGTAAGCAAACCAGCTCCATGCCCAATCAATGCCATTCCATCCATTTACTTATGCGCACGCACACGCACACACACCTCCAACTACGCATGCATCACTCGCTCCTCGCCTCTCTCTCTCTCTCTCATTTTCAAACTCTGCTCCCTTTCTGCGCACCTCGAGACGGGAAACCCGAGTTCGTGAACTTCATGAGCAGTGGTCACAAGCCAGGATTCACCTATCAAGAATTCGCCAGAGACTTCACCGCCGAGTTCTACAATGCTTCGCAGTGGCTCGATTTATTCGAAGCTTCGGGTGCCAAGTACGTCGTATTGACGAGCAAACATCACGAGGGCTACACACTTTGGCCCTCCAAGTACTCGTTCAGCTGGAACGCCAAGGACGTTGGACCGCACCGAGACCTAATCGGTACTCCCAACTATTCCAACGCATTATTTGCCGCGAGCTCACCCGCAATAAGCCCAGACTCTCTATAAATATTTCACGATGCTCGCATTCGCAGGTGAATTTCGCGCTGCAATACGAAATAGGACGAGCTTAAGGTTCGGCCTCTACTACTCGCTATACGAGTGGTTTAACCCGCTGTGGCGGCTCGACAAAGCCAACTCATTCGCCACCAATTTGTTCGTTACGAGTAAGGTTAAGCCGGAACTGCGCGAGCTCGTCGAGACGTACGAGCCGGAGATTTTGTGGTCCGATGGGGACGCCGAGGCGCCCCACACCTACTGGCAATCGACGGAATTCTTGGCCTGGCTGTACAATGAGAGCCCGGTGGGAGGAAGCGTGGTGACTAATGACCGATGGGGCATCGGCACGGCCTGCAAGCACGGCGGTTACTACACCTGCGCCGACCGCTATAACCCTGGTAATTGCACCGGCGCGTACGAATAAACTGGCGTAAAAGGGCCACTAGATAATAATGCGCAGCTGATGCATCTTGCAATGCCTGGCTAGAGACGCTGCCGGGGCACAAGTGGGAGAATTGCATGACCATCGATCGGAAATCTTGGGGTCACCGGCGCAATGCCCCCTTGCGAGATTATTTGTCGGCGGAGGAACTCATTAGGGAGCTCGTGGTGACGGTGAGTCGCGGCGGCAACTTACTCATGAACCTCGGCCCTTCCAAGGACGGCAGCATTGCTCCGATATTCGAGGAAAGGTTGCGCGCCATAGGTAGAGTATCAATATCTAATTGAGAATTTGTGGTGGAAAGCCGTCTGACAACTGTTGGCGAGTCACCCCAAGGTCAGTGGCTCAAGGTCAACGGCGAAGCCATTTACAAGAGCAGGCCGTGGACGGTGCAGAATGACACTATGAGCGAAGGCGTCTGGTACACTGTTGGCGAGAACGATCACTTATACGCGACTGTATTGAGCTGGCCGGAGGATAATATTCTGAAGCTCAACTGCGTGAGGCTGCTGCTGCACAGCGAGCTGACGATGATCGACAGCGGCGATCAAATAAGCGTAAGCAATCCTCTACTCGTTGGCCCAATCATTACTCGAGCGCCCGGTTTATCACTCGCAATAACCAATAACCAATACTTTCAATACAGTGGATTCAATTGCCCGGCCACCTGAGAATTGTATTGCCCGTGTCAGCGCACCTCGGAAGATCAGCCTGGGTACTGAGAATGAGCAACTACCATTTAAATGTGTGAGTCGTCTCCCAAAATGCGCAACGACAGTGAACATTGTATGATAATAATAAGCCATTGATAATAGCCACGGACTTTTGATGTTTCATTAGCCTCTCGATTCCACTGCTTAAGACACTTGGGTCTGCAATGACGATTAGATGTTCAGTTGCCACGATCATTTCTACAGCACACCACATCCTCTCGATCATTGCCTAAAATCAAGCTCTTGATCGTACCGCGCTTGTATCTCCGTGAGAACGATGAGCCGCCTACTTTCTCCTGCACCCCACCACTTTTCACCTTTCTTCCCAGCTTTGCCAGCCTGCCGCCTTGCTACTTCAGCCCTCGCCGGCAACTTCCGCCATTTTTCCCTCCTCGGCTTCTCGTTGATCACCTCGATTTTTCCATTCGCTCGTGCCAGCTCTCTCCTTTTACCGCGCTCCTTCTCTCACGGCCCTTCCCTCCTCAAATTCCTCCCCCTCCCAGCCGAATATCCTCCTCAATAGCCGATCCTCAGGACGTGACTGGTCGATTAGTGACCCGAACAAGACGTCGTTACGCAACTCGTTGGCTCCTTGCGGATCAGCGAGGTCAGTCCTTATCGATCGATACCCACGCACGACTCAACACACGCGCAGATGCACGTCGAGGCAACTGCCGCTCGCGGGAAATGAAGTTCCGTTTGTCGATCCGATCGCTCTCTCTCTCTCTCTCTCACTCACTCTGCCCATATTCTCCATTTCTCCTTAGCAAAATCGTTAATCGAAATGAGATCACGGCGATATGATCGTTTGCTCCCTTCCCCTTTCCCCCTTCACATTGCCCAACTGACCCCGTACTTTGTACGCCATTACATTTGATTATTTTGGAGTTTGCTGTGCTATTGAATTCGCGATAGCTGACCGCTCCACAGCCTCAACAGATTTTCCGATAATTGCCGCATACTTGGATGCAACTGCATCCCTCCTAAATTGTTTTCATCTTTAATTTTGCCCGCTACCCACTTCAATGAAATGCTGCTTCTCGCCAATAATAATTAACCTACGCCCCTTCACCTCTTCTATCATCGGCCAAACAGACTTTTACCGAGGATTCCCACACCCTACAACACTAACGAAGCCCTCGGCCGAAACTCCGATTCTATTCCTTCATTTGCCCAGATGCCTCTTCAATATTTGAATTCAATCAAAGCAGCTGCCAATATTTCAAATGCCACATTCCAACGACACGTCGAGCAATCGCAACACATTAAATGCCTCGGTATCCAACCAATTACCAAATACCGCATTTCAATGAATTATCTAACCACTCGGCCCCTCACCATCACATCACAAGCCATCGCCAAACAATTATTACTCCTTGCAACCTTATGACCGAGCATCTCCACTTACTTGCGCCGCAACGAGCTCATTTCCTCTGCGGTAACTCCCAATGTCGCCACCCAACACTGCCATAAATGCGCTTTGGAG
Organism: Ceratosolen corneri; assembly: GCA_030522565.1. Lineage (NCBI taxonomy): Eukaryota > Metazoa > Arthropoda > Insecta > Hymenoptera > Agaonidae > Ceratosolen > Ceratosolen corneri. Next base: position 19,850 of record JAPYYT010000669.1, on the reverse strand, counting down.
AGCTAATTATGCCTCTATTTATGTTTGGGCGCACATTGTAACAAAAATGCTAATTAGGAAATCATAAAGGTAGCTAATAATGAGCCATCGCCGAGAAAAAACGAGGCCCCTGCCAATAATCATAACCCCAAGCGAGTGCACCCACACAAAGTCACGAGGATGCATAACCGAGCGAGTGCAGCCAATTCTAAGCTGAGGCTCCTCGCCAACTCGGCGGACGCACGATCGACAAACCTGTCCGAGATCCGCCTTTCACCGGAGCTGCTCCTGGCACAACCACCACCACGAGTTGCGATCTTTGACCTCCTCCTCCTCGGCAAACAACCGCTCAGCGGACTACTTAACTTGGCCGGACCAATGATCCAGCTCCGAACGCTGTCACGAGCAGCGCCGGCCCCCTCTGATCGAGATCTAGTGAAATGGGTCATTGGGGTGAGAGAGGAACGCCGCTATTTGCCGCGGAGTTGGAGCTCAGGGCGCTCGTATTGTCGTGAGGATATCCGCGGCAGCGGTTAGATCGTGAGACGAGGGGAAATGCCGTTGCGCAGACTCTGGGAGCCGGTAAACTAGCGCCTCCTTATCGAGGAGTCTTGCTATATCTTGACCGGCAATGATCAATCGGCCCTACAGGTCAGCAGCGGAGCAGGTGCTCAACACGTGGCGTTTCCAGTGAGATGGCATGCTGCAGCATTGGGGCGGGTGGGGGGAGGAGAATCCGAGTTATTGGGGAGAGCACTGGCAGAGCGCTGGTCCTGGAGGAGAGACGTCCCTCCAGGAGAGCTGGGGAATGCGGGGAAGGAGGCTGCGAGGTCCCCGGGCACAGGACGTGGGCGAGTCGAATGGTTAAATGAGGCGTAGTAGAGATGGAGTAATTACGAAGGAGGAGGAGGAGGAGCGATAGCTGATTAGGATTACCGGGGCGATCCGTTATCAGTTGGTCTCGGAGAAGAATCGCGGAGCGGCAAAATATGCAGCCGGGGTGCCAATTAGGGCGGGAAAAGCGCGAGGAAAAGCAGCAGAGGAAGGTTGCCGTTATGATCGCCTCGTGATCGTCGGCTGGGATTCAGAAATAAAACGTGCGCTCTCGAGGGCAAAAGTATTGGCGAATTGTGATTCGAGAAATCAAGAGGGAAGTAATCAACCAATATAAGTTAATATAAAGTAAAGTCAATATAGTGTGCCACGCCATGGCTGAGGAGCCGTCGCTCATAATCCGTTTGGGCCATCCGACATGCCGATTGCGAAACTTTAGCGACACAATTGCGCTCAAAAACGCAAAGTCTGCAAAATAAAGACAACGAATGCGTCGCAATAAAATGTGGCTCCGAGCGAGTAACGCACGCGCACATAATCGCCAATGGGGCGCATAATTAGTCGTAATTGGGGTTGATTTTGATGGGTGGGTGGGCTTGACGTCGGCATGGCACGAACCCGCAGATTTCTTCAAGGGCATATCATTACGGGAGGGCCGCGTCATTAAATGCTCGTCCGTCGTTGGCAATAATAAAGCAGCGCTGCTTATTAATTGTAATTGGATTAAATTTGATTAGATTCGATGACGGGGGAGGAAAAATTTAGCCTAAATGGGGCGTGCGGAGTATCGTTACTCAACTAAAAAAAGCATTACGCGCAACGAGGCGAGCCAATTAAAATCCGCAAATTAAAGCTCCCCCACCTATCAACAACGCCGACGGATACTTTAAACAACAAAACCCTATTACTCGCAATGGAAATTAATTGCAAACGATCGTTGTATTTTATTCGACGAGATAGCGATGAACCACATGCGCGCCCTTTTCCTACTCTGCCTTAACCTCGCAACTCGCCGCCACTCGCCCTCCCACAATAACTCGCTAATAGTTATCGCTAATGCGAGGCGCGACTTAATAACGAGCACACTCGGCACATTACGTCCATTCGATCACTCAGCCTCGAGAATCTGTGGCTAGCCAAGGCTGGCCTCTGCCGATCGCAAAAACTACGCGGCACAGGCCCACATGCCCGTCCCAAAGACATTGAGCAGCCAGCCGCTGGGCTTTTCCATTGGGTTTTCTCGCACCTCGTCATTCCCTATTTATCCGAGATGGCGATGGGAGGAGGCAGGTTCGAGTGTCAAATTTACATATCTCATCGATAAAGCGCTAAACGCCGGCAGTCGCGAGAAAGAGAGATTGAGAGAGTGAGTGAGAGGGTGCGAGAGGAGGCGGGGAGGGAGGCACGAGCGATGGTAAGAAGCTACTTTGCAGAGTCTGGGCAATTGACGGTTGCTCGGCAATCGATCTCGGGGCCCGGCGAGCGCCACTCGGCCTGCAAATAAAAGAAATGGCGCGGTAAATGGCAGCTCGTTGGCATAAAAGTGGCATCGCTGGTGGGATTGGGGGAGGGAGGGGGTTGGAGTCGAGGAGGAGGAGGAGGAGGAGCGCGAGATATCTCGCCGCTTGGGCTCGGAAAAAGTCGCGGAGCGGCTAATGGAGAGTTTCCGTTGCCTTTTCGAGTGCGCGTCGCGAGATATGCGAGCAGTCCCAGCGATATTATCACTCGGTTTCTCGGGTGGAGGTCGCTCGGTTCGGGCGGAGGGGGAGCGGGGCCGATGGTTGTTCTGCGGCTCTCGTGGGATCGTTTTGTCTGTTGGAGCGGGGCGAGGCGAAGGCTCGGTTCGTAAATAATGTCAAAGGCTTCGCGTTGGATGCGATTGGCCGGCTTACGGAATGTTCCCCAATCATTATTAAATCGCTGACATGTCTTGGGCTGGCGTGGCGCGCGGGCCTTTTCACTTAATTGGCTTAATGTGTGATTTGTATGCTGGTGGCCGGGGTGCAGTTAATTACAATCAAAATATTTTCGAGCGACCGAGGCATTTCTGCTGGTGTCTTGCGCTGCCTGGGATTATTGAGTGCGCCGGTAATTCGAGCTCCGTTCGTCGATGAGAGTTGTCGCGGGAAGCGCGGGCGCGCGCGCGCGCACGCAATAACATCCTCCGAGCGTAGGTTATTGCAATGGAAATTATATTCCCGGGCGATAAATTCTAATTATGCGTAGCGGCATACCGCGGGCTGCAGCGCGTGCATGCTCGATAGAATTATGCGAGCGCACTTTGCCGCGGCTGATACGAGGCAGATAAGAGAAGTTTGCTGCCGCGCGGGCAATGCTCGCGATAGCTTGGACCAGAGTTTTTCAGAGTTTCGGCGGCGGTGGCGGTGGGCGGGTGGGGGGTTACGGCGGGTTATTGGGGTTATTGGGGTTACGGTGTGGGTTATTGGGGTTATTGGGGTTATTGGGGTTACGGTGAGGGGAGGTGGTGGGGTGGCGGTAGGTGCGTGGGTGAAAATTGTTGAAAATTGGTGAAAATGCGTCCAATTGCTGGTAGCAAAGGCTGGGTGATTGAGTCGCGAGGTTTGCCGCTCATTGGACAAATGACTTTATTCCTCCGAATTGGACAGCGTGGTTGCGTGGGTCCATGTCATCCAAGGAGCAATCGCTGCGCAAAGTAATACGTTGGCGAGCCTCGCCTGAAAATGCTGCTCCGCTGGTAATTGCGGGGACGTTTGGTCAATTACCGGCCGGCGTGAAAAATTCTAGGCCCATTAAAGATAGCCTTAGGTGGGGGGGGGAGAGGCTCGGAGGGGGGGCAGGGTTTTGCAATCGGCTTATCCGTAGGCAGACGTGGGGCCGCTCGCCTGACCGATCGCCGCATTACCGGCATAATGAGCGTCTCGATATGCGGGGCACATGGTCGCGCGAGAAAATGTTTATAAATATTTGATACTTAATTGCTAATAACATAATAATGAGTGGAGTGCGAGGGCTGCGACGAAAAAGGCGGCATTATCGGGTGAGTGGTTGGAGAGGGGCCGTTGGCCGTGTAAATGTCTCGAGCCGATGATATTAGCCGCGATCTCGATGTTAATGCGTTTACAGAAGCTGGCAAGGTCTTATCGGGGTATTAAGGAGCTCACGCGCTCTGCATCGCCAAACAAGTTTTCCCACTTTTTTATTAAGCGAGCGCAAGAAATAATCGGCGCGATCCCAGCCAATCAAATGTTAATATTCGATTAAAGACCTGATCCAACACAGATCGCGTTGATACCCTTTTCCGTTGCTCCGCTGCATCCATTGCACTACGACTTGAATTATTCAAAAAAAAGTGCGAGCCTATCGCTCCCCCTCCCCCCGCCCCTGCCACGAGAATTTAATAAGGCATAAAAAGAGCTGGGATTAATGGTCGAACAACAGGTTATTATGACTTTTTAGCTATTTAGTGGGTAGTGTGGCTGTCATTGTGGTGGCAGTTGTTGTTGCTTGTTGGCGTTACGGTGTTGTTGCTCGGTGCTCCTTAAAATAATGTTCCCTGCTAGTTGGGGACGGATTATCCAATCCCTGTTTGTCTCAAAGAGTTGTCGCCTACTGTCATCATTCATTGGGTTTTAGAGGGAAATTGATCGTTCAGATTAGGATTTGCAGGGCAATTGAGGTGACATTGGGCTGCGAGAGTGGCGTCCTACGCTGCAACGCTCGGCAATTTAATGTGACGAGGACATTTTGCTTTCGTCGCCCCTCTGTATCTGTCCAGGGTATCGCAGCTACGGGGAATTGCAAATTAATATATTTGCCGGAGGAGGCAGGCTGAGCATTAACGCGAGTCGGCAAACATATCGACGACATATTCATTCGCTCGGATTTCCAATAATCACGCGACGCTCGTTATCCGAGCAGACCAATGGCGATTACAACAATTTAATTCTTTCTACAAAGTATTTAGCTACAAAGTACGCGAATTGATTTTCCAAAACCACGTGTTTCGCGCTTCTCTGGCCCAACGTTTGATCAATCGCCTCCAACTTTCCGTTGTCTCATTGCAATTTTCCAGCAGTCCCCCAATGACTAGCACCTCCATTCTCTCTCCGTCCTTGTTACGATGCCTCGCCTACACCCACGCGCACACGCCTACGTTAAAAAAATGACGAATTAGCCGCGTGATTTAACATTGTAAGGCTCAGTGTCGAACAGACGGCGAGTGCGCTCTCATTAAACAGTCGCATAATACGTCCCAGCTGCCACTCAATTATCATTGGCCGGCATTCCAACTATTTGGTCACCCAATAATGGTCGGCCTCGCCCGGCAAAAATCTCGGCCGCTACGATAGCGCTGCAACAATAAATCAGTTGCCAAGTCACTTGCCAAGTCCAAGCACGGAGAGCTAATAATTGCTCGCTTACGTTTATCGGCTGTTAAGCGATCCCCGACAATCCACACAATGGCATGGAAAATCGTGACAGACCGTTGCCGAGTCGCCCCGTACCTGCAAAACCAGCCGCTCAATCAAAGAAAGAAGAGATCACGAGCGCAAGATCACCGCATTCGATAATATATGCTTAATTATATTGAGCTTACCTAATTGGCAGTATCCTCGCTACTACTCCAGATAGCGCATTCCGCTTATCCGTGGCCACGTCTTTATTCTCGGGGCCACACGAGCTCCGCATCCGCTCACTTGCAGCGGCTCACTTGCCGCGGGAACCGACAAGGTTATACCTAAACTCCGGCCTCTCGTCACACTTCGCATTGAAATTGCCGGCAGCCAGTCGTTTATAGTGCGGTTGGCTCTTATTTAACCGTTAAGCGTAAACCATATGGAGCCCCGTTTGATTGGCGAATCTGATTTCGCGACTGGGATTGCGTGGGGTCGGCTCGGGCCGGAGCTTTGACTTGGCTTGGACTCTGCTGGCACCGAGAGGACGAGCGGCTTCAACGAGACTCGTGGAAATGCCATTGGCAGTGCGCGTTTGCCAACGCTACTTGGACATTTAATTACGGGTGAGCGGGAGCGGTGTGCGAGTGGCACTGGTTGGGAAATTGAGTTTTAAAAATGCAGGCATCGCGCTGGAAGGATATTTTCGCGCACTAAAGCGGCCGATTCGCGATACAATAAACGCGACAAATGTCTCGTTGCAAGCAAGACGTTTACGGGCACGGACAGCTCGAATTTCGGTCCACATTTTGGTCCACACTTTGGTCCACATTTCCATCCACATTTTGGTCCACATTTCCATCCACACTTTGATCCACATGTTGGTCCACATTTTTTCATCCACACTTTGGTCCACACTTTGGTCCACACTTTGATCCACATTTCCGTCCACATATTCAAGGACGCTAATGGCCGACCAAGCAGCAAATGAGCAGCTTGAACGGAATTCAAGTAAATCGTCGCTAGTCTTTTAGAGACATAAACTCATCCTTAAAATGGCTAAAGGTCACCTGCGCTCCTACAAATTTTTCATCCCACTCGAGAATGTCCTTGGTCGCGTCACGCATTTTCATTCCTCACTTGCACTTAATGGCCTTATCGGCTCGATCGACAAGCGACAAATGACAATATTCGTGACGACGACGCTTCTCACCTTACGTAAGAAGGCCATTCAAAGTCATAATCCTCTTACCGCAGCTCCAGCCTCCTCTAAATGTCAATTGATTAACAATTTTTCCAAATGCCCAAAGAATCTCGATCTATCCAAATGCGCCCCAGTCAATAGAAATGTCACCGTCACGCAGATACTCGAAAGGACTGTTTGGCCCTCTTAGCAACGAGAGTGTCAAATGCCCCGCCAACGCTACATTACAAGTAATACACGCCATCCTACATAAACTTTGTGCTCCAACCGTTTACTCCTACAGTTTGCCATCACCAAAGACTACAAATGAACCAACCCGACGCCTCCTAACGCCAAAATCCATCGCGACCTTTGCCCACTTCGTCCGTGCCTAGCAACTAACCAGATCAAAATAATAATAATATAATAACGACAAAGCCCCCGAGACAACCCACGCCCTACACCCAGCCCTATTAAACTCAGGCGACACTCGCAATATGAAAGTCGAGCAATATCCACGCGCATCGCACGGTCGTTAAAATCCGCAACCCACACGTGCAAATGCTCGGGCTCACTTATCTCTTTAGCCTCGGTCGGGGCATTCGAAATTTTAATAATTCTGCCGGGGGTTCGGGGTCCAGCTCATAGTCGCCGAGCCAACCTCCAATATTATTCCGGCCCTCGGCTGCTTTCCATCCGCCCCCACCCCCACCCCCCTAGATCTACAAATTATGCCGACGGCCGCGCGAATAACGTTTAGTGGGCGATCGGCCGATGGTGTTGCGAGTGTTGGGTGTCAATGGGCAATCGGTGGCTCGGCCCATATCTCGCCAACAATTTTTCATTTCCTTTCCTGCGAGCGATCGCGCGTCTCTCTCTCTCTCTCTCGCTCGAGCCTCACACGCACACACACACACACCTGCCCACCAGCGAGCGAGTATATTATTTGCCGTCCATCGTTTGCCCTCGCAGAGGCCATCGCATTTTCCACTCGCGACGAACGCTCGCATCCACTAGCCTTCGCACTCGTCCCTTTTTCGAGGCAAACACCCTGGTAATCTATAAAATAGCAGTGCTATCGTCTTTCACAAAGGCCAGGAAAATCACTTTGTATACTGTACACTCCATTTGGCCGAGTGCTAACTTTTACAAAAGTCTATGAAGCGATGATTCACGCAAACTGTTTTGCGCGCTGATTGACGACCGGCCATTACCCCCAACACCCCAGCACAACTTTTTCTCTCCATCATTTCATCCCCACTCCTCCAAAATTATCCCTCCCACCCCTACGCCTCTCCGCAACTCGGCAATCGAGCGAGCCACGCTCCCTACAAATTCCCTATAAATATGACTCTTTTGCCGGCGCGGCGCGAGCCATCAACGAGAACAACACTTTTCTTCCCAAACTCCAAAACTTTTACGATCTCAATCACTCGACATTATACGCATTAGGCGCCATAAATGAAAACTTTGCCCTCTCGAGAGGCGATCGAGCAGTTGGAAATGGTCGTTTGTGCCAATCGGCGAGATTTCGGCGCTTCGAGAGAGTGCCGGACTGCGTCCTCGGTTGCGATTGCCAAGACCGAGGAGGCAGCGTCTTGTCAAAGAGGCAAGAGACAAGGAAATCCATTTGCCAAGAAACTCTCGGCCGACTCGAACGCCGAGTTCAACGGCCGTTTCAACGCCGATGTCAACGCCGATGTCAACGCCGATGTCAACGCCGATGTCAACACCGACTTGAACGCCCATTCGCAATCTCCATTCGCAACGCTGCTTTCAACGCCAACAAAGCCCAGCCAATTGCCCACTCCACACTCCGCTATAATTTATTTGCGTCTCCAAACGCCTGCTTCGCGACTTTCTACGCGCCAACCTTCAATTCCATCCGTTTCGCGCATTTCTTCTACCGCCACCCCCCCTCCCATCCCTCCCCCTCCAACCATCAACCATCATCACTCGTCCAGACCCGGCCCCGCTCCCATTTAGCCCGCGCCCGATATTCCCTCTAATAATAACCTTCCCTCTCCCCAATGGCGCGTATCTCATGCAAGCGCCGCTCCTTAAACGGCCCTCCCAACCTACCCAGCCACACTAACCTCCCTCCGAAACCATATTTTTGGCAGTTTATTGAGAGGTTGGCCGCCTCGCATCACCGCAACTCTCCGCGCACTATACACGAGCTGTCGAATCCGCGGCCTAATTACGTTCCTTGGCCCTACGAGTGCGCGCGCACCTCCCCGACTCGGCCCTTATAAATAAAGGCTTGACTTAACCCCCTCCCTCCCCCCTCACCCCCTTACTCGCTCCCTCGTGGTCCCGGGCTCGATAATGAGGCCGGAGCCTCGGAGGCTCAACGTGCTACGCCGGCCGTAATGTGGCCGCGACGTGTATACGACTTGGAAATTGAGAGAGGGGGGCGGAGGGCGGCCTCACGGGAGGATCGCCGAGTCGTCGTCGTCGTGGTCGTCGCGGCCGTTTCCTCCTGCTTCTACTGCCGCCTAAGCGTAACGCGCACTCGCTATTGCGAAACTTGCCCGCTGTTCCCCCTTTGGATTTACGAGAGGGACTGATTGGCCTCGCAGTCGCTCTCTTCCCTCTTCTCGTCCTCCTCACCCATCTTTGCCACAACAACCGCCTCTTCTTCTTCTTCTTCTTCTTCTTCTCCATCTCCTGCTTCTTCCTCTTCCTCGTCACCCCTCCGCCTCTTCCTCGTCGCCCCTCCGCCTCTTCCTCGTCACCCCACCGCCTCTTCCTCTTCCTCGATCCTATGCGTCATCCTCCTCTTGGCCTCACTCGCTCCCTCCCTCTGCCTTACTTTCAGGAAGGGCCGCGCGCGCGCCAATAAAATTTCCACTTATGAATGTCTCTCTCAAGCCTCTCTCCTTCTCTCGCCTGATCGTGTTTATACGCGCCAGAGTCTGCCCTCTCGACTAAAACCCCGGCCCGATACACATATTCTCCTGACTTATTATCCCAAGTCGTATTTCTTATAGCTTTATTGCTCCGCTCCATTGAGGACTTTTAATTGCCTAACTGTACCGCACGATAAACCCGACGAGGCTCCGGCCCAAGTGTGAGAAATCTTTTAATAAATATTCACTTACGCTGCTCCCCCCCCCATTATCCCCATTCCCGACCAACCGCTCGCTCATTTCGCCCATTACCCGACTTTTGCCATCCTTATTATTATTATCATTACTTATACCTCCACCACAAACACAACGAGCTCTTTCATTATCACGAGCCATCATCGATTATATGTCCACTCCAACTTGCAAACCGCCCCACCCCCCTCTCATTCTCACCTCTGGCAGTACATTCGCCCCTCCCAATCATCACCCGCACCCCCAAAGAGACGACAAACGCCCGCGCTCCACTCACTCTCATCTCCGTCTCAATGCCAACTACTGCCACTGAGTCATCCTCCTGGAGCCTCCTCCTGGACGTTGAAAACATCGCCCGCACTACCTAGTGGGCATCTTTGGTGACGGCACCTGGCGGCGCAGTCCACGCGAGCAAAGTCCGGCCCATAAAACTTGCCGGCAAGTGCTCGAACGGCGGCATCCTCAGGGCGTTCGCATGTGGTGGCGATGGCTGGATTGGCGAGGACATCAAAACCTCGAGAGACTGGCGTGTGGTAGTGTGGAGGGCTGGGCTGGATGATTCTCGGGGCAGAGTGAATTATAAATGCGCAATTGCGTGACTAGTGGCAATTGTTAATTAGGTTGAGAGACGAGAGGAGGTAGAATGCCTGGGATCTGTCAGTTATGACAATGGAAAATATCTCGTCCAGGGGCCGCAAAGCTTTGCCAGACGAATGGAGTGAGCTTTGAAAGCGTCGGCAATTGGCTCGTCAGCCCCGCGCAAAGAAAGGAATCGGCTAGGGAGGAGACAGCGACGCGAGGACAAAAGGCGGAGGGCAGGACCTGCCGGCAGAGAGTAGGTTGCCGTAGAGGGAAGGGGAAGTGAAGAAGCGAGAGGATAGCGGCGATGACCTATCGCGGGGACTTGATTACAGGAGAGTCGGGAGGGAAGCAAGAGGAACCGAGGCTGCTGGGGAGATTGGGAGAAGGTCGAATGTCGGGTGGGGGGTGGGGAAGGAGGGAAGAGGTGGCGGGCGGAAACTCGGGCTGCGAGAAAATCTTATTACTTTGGCGATAATGGTTGGAGGAGGCATTTAATCTCCGATTTTTCACGGCAAATAATTTGGTCCTTGGGCCTCGTGGCGTCGTAAATGAGATTTTTCCGATTTGCGCTCTGCGCCAGGAGCAAAGTACGTAGGAACAAAGGTAAGGGGGGTGTTGTTGGGTAGGTAACTCTCGGCCACTCGTCAACGTGGCGTGAGAATAGTGATTTGGCCGGTGAATGGAGGATGGACGATTGTCGACTGGGAGTCAGAGCTGCTGTTGTCCGAAGAGCTGGGCCGGCCATTAAAATTGTAATGCCGAGCCCGAGGTGGCAATAATTGATATTGAATCGCAGGTATCCGTGTCCGTCGATATTAAGTAAATCAAGCAGTTGGGATGTAAGGTGGTGGGATGGGGGGATGGGGGGTATGCCCGATAGGAGGGGAGCTCATTCGCCAGAGTCGGGCAGCCAATCAAGGCATCTCGTTAGTGCGCTTCCTTTGTAAAATCATGCCAAACTTTCGTAGGGACTCGGTATCCTCGAGTCCTCGCGCGGTTCACAGGGAATCTCGAATTCGCTGTCATTGGAATGCAGCGTACGTTTCTCTTGGCTGGCTACATACGTAGACATGGAGTCGGTTCGTGCCAATGGCCAGGACGAATAAAGAAGGTATAATAGGAAGGGAGTAAGGCCGAAGAAGAAGAAGAAGAAGAAGAAGAAGATATGTCGGCGCATAAGGATTTGAGAATAGATTCAAGATCTGGAGGATACGGTCCATCGCCCCTCCATTCGCTCACTCACGCTCTCTCTCTCTCGCGGTCGCTCGTTCGCTGCTCTCTCAAGACCTTCCGATTGCACGACTCGTCTTTGAGTCTGTGAGTGACTTACAATGCCCGATAGTATCTCCCTAATGATCGGACACGAAACTCCCACACGCAGCGCCCCACACTTGCAACGTGTATTCCCTTTAAATTCTCCCCCCCTCTCTCTCTCTCTCCGTCTATCACCGCGCTGCCTCTCGTCTCCTTCTCTCACTCTTACCAAATCGAACCCTTCAAACATCCATTCCGTTTAAATGCACGCGCTACGAGAGAGAGAGAGAGAGCGGGAGCACACGACCGAGCATGAATGGGGTCGGCACAGACGGGCGTACAAACATACAGTCGGAGAGATAATTCGAGGGGAGGGGACATTATCAGACGGACCTTCTCGAACGCTGATCCTGCTAATTGTTGACACGCTGCCGTACACGCAAAACTTAAGCCGCGCGCTCAAGTTGTGCTGGTGGGGCGAGTGCGTGTGAGCGCGCAACTTGATCGTGCGTGTGAGCGAGCACGAGCTTACATTTGCGTGTGTAAATTGATGGGCGAGAATCGCGAGAGGGGAGAGGCCGTAGCGGCTCTGCTGTGGTGCATTTGTTGTTTGGGCCAAGTTTCGCGAGAGGCAAGGGGGGGGGAGGTGGAAATGAGGGGATCCTTGGCACGGAGTAAATTGACAGGCAAGTCGCGTAATAATAATTGCTCATTATCGACCCTCGTCGAGCAACGCCAAGTAGGAGGAAAGTGGCTTTCTTTATTGAATATGCCGTCGTCGCATCTTTGCCGTCGCCTCTCGCTCCTTTTCTGCCTCTAACGAACGAAAATCAGCAGTTAATCATCAGGTCGGGGATTTGTGCACACAAGTGCGTCAATCAGCGTATGAGCGATGATGGGCTTGAATAATTCGCGCACTTGTATTAGTCGGCACAGGTTATTAAACACCCAGCCGAGTTGGCATGGGCTTTGTCATGACATCTCTGGCACTTGTGTGCTACCCAAGTAAAGTAACACTCGGCTTGACATCACAGGCCCATAGTCAGGAATACCCTCGCACACTATTAATTTGAATGGATGTTATCTCTGTTATAAATCAAGTATGCCAAGTTGGCTTGAAATTAATTTATAAATAGCAGTCTAGTTCCTTGAAAATTACTGTTATTGTTGTTGTCGTAGTCGTAGTCGTCGTCGTAGTCGTAGTCGTCGTAGTCGTCGTCGTTGGCGTTGGCGTTGTTAATTAGGCAATTAATTAATGCTTGCCACATAATTAATTGTGGTAGGCTGGTGCTAAAATTCGTTGCTGCAATTCTGACAGAAAGTTCAAACAACATTGCAAATTAAGGCTTTTATAAATGCACGTCTCTCTCTCTCTCTCTCTCTCTTAGGGCACAAATGACTAATAGGCGCATGCGCGTACGAGAAGAATTCCTTTTGAGCGCTCCCGTTGCTTCGATGCTCAACGGGAGAATTTACGGGCAAAAGTGTTACTTTATTGCGAATGAGATGGCGTTTGCACACCTTCACGACAAAAGTCCGCGACTTATTTCTGCGCTAATATGAAAAATGAATATTATGATGTCGATGGTGCTTGCAATTAATTTTAGCGCAAGCCTCATGCGAAACATTAAGCATACATCAAAATTCGCAGCAACTTTGCGACCAAGAATTTATTAGACATACCTAATTACCTGACTATTTCCCTAGACATTACGTATGCGTGTACACGTGTGCCTCGACATGGGCTTTTAAAGGAGGCCTTTGATGAATTGCGCGGCGCTATTTTCTATGACACTCGTGTGTTTTATGTGTCACGCAACTGCGCCAATTAGAGGGAACGAGAGAGAGTGAGAGGCTGCGGCCGGAAGATGCTATACGCAATCGCAAATTTATATACTCGGTGAATAATAAACGATTACATCTACTTGGAAAGTACAATGTCGGTAATGATTGTAGGGGCTGGTGTGGTCGAACGACGCCGAGTCGCTCGATTGTCTTAAGCGGCTTAAGCACTACATCAATGCTTAATATTGCCAATTAACAGTCAGCTGATTTTTCTTATGCCTCACTTTCTCTCCCGTAACTCGACAATACGCATTCCCATGCCCATTATTAGCCAATAAGAAATTTATTGCCAGCTGCTCGCACGTATGGCACGCGATAAGCAAATATTTTACTCTTACCGTAAAACAACTATAAAAACATAGAAACAGTTAACATTAACTTGAGCAAATCTCATCAAGGCGAGGGAATGAATGCTAATAGCTAAACGGTACGCCAACTCAATTACTTTTACGCGGGAGATATCGCTTATAATGCCCACTCCAGTCCCACGCAACTGACCGATTAAATCCCAATAATTTTACCATTACAGCGAGCACATTTAAGCTCTCAAGCACATTTCGTCCACTTGAACCCGACAATTACGCGCGCCGATCGCTTTCTCATCTACGGCTTACTTGCACTATGACCTCTAATGTACCCAGGCACTCTACAGATGTGATGTGCACTGAAGCCAAAGTCCCGGCTAATCATCACCAATGACATTCAAGCGGAGAGTAGTTACATTTCCCATTGTTACAATACTTGATTCCAAGCAGACAACTCGGACATTCCAACTCTCGTGTTACCACGGGATGCACACCAAGTACGCATGCACTCCGATAATGACAATATTATTGCCGAGACAAAGTGTTGAGCCAGGCATTTTCGAATTTACCAAATCGATTCTCCATAGATTTTTCACAATCGAGCAACGAAACTCAATTTTCACGTTTCTCCCTTAGCGCCTTGCCAATCCCCTCCTCTTGATTGAGCTCATTAAAATTTTCCAACTCCTCCGCTAAATCCAACGAGCCAATTTCATTTCCATCCAAACTGAGACAAAGTCTCGCTGCTCTCTCGGCCACGCAAACTCTCCAACAAATTACACCAAATTACACGCACAATCTGCCCTCAAAAATTACCGTAGACAAGGGCAAATCTAGAGAAAACCAACAAACGGCACGACTCGGCCTACTTACCGCACTCACATTATTCCTCTTATTGCAATTTAACCAATCTGTCGCCAGTAAGGGCCGATTACAATTGCGAAAAGAGGCGCAAAACAATCAACTCTCCCACGTATCGAATGAGGGGTCGACGATTCGCCGATCGGCCATTACACCCTCTAATAAACTGATAAGAGCCGCGCCCGCGCACACCAACTGGCCGAGGAGATGAGCCGGCAAAGCAGCGCAATCGACCCGACAACTCCTCGCTCGAAAAGCAAGAAGCGGACTTTCCTCGCATTTGGCAACCATGAAGCGCCCGTCGATCGGGATCAATCGCGAGGATCGAGCCGCCTCTCTCGGAGGCAGTTGCTGTCGTTTGCCCGGCTGCGACGCTTCCGCCCGATGATCCACGAGGCGATCCGAGACGAGAAAAGCTGCTCGGCCATAAGTGGGTGGAAAGGCTGGCGATTTTCAATTCTCGACAGGAAGCAGCGCTTTGATTAATCGGAGCCGAGCGCCCAGCCATTACTCAATCTCATTGTCCGCGAATTCCTTGCCCTCGAACTAATTACCGGCGTGACTTTTCCAATTCGCAATCCACCTTTTGGATTATGAAATTGGCGCCTATAAGCCTTCCACCCTCGTTACCACGTCAACTATCAGCGATCAGCGAGGCCTTGCGATGCGTCGCCTCCTACGCATTTCCTCTCGGGTAATAAATCGGTGATGGGCGGCGGAGTTTGTGCTCGCTTAATGCCGCCAGTGACAGTACAACCAAAGTTGGCTTAAGCAAATAGCTCGCGAAAAGCCAGATGCCGGCTTCGGGGCTGCGAATGCGCGGCCCCTCGCCTTCGCTTCCGGGAGCCCAATCGAAAGAGCCGAAACCAATGGGAACGGGAGCGCCGGGAGGGTGGTGGCGTAGGAGGAGGAGGAGGACGAGTTCTTAAGAGCGATTATCATAAATCGCCTTACCGTTATAATTATAATTACTAACGAGCACCTCGACGCGTGCCCCTATTTATCATTATATCAAAGTAGCGCCAGCCGCTACTCTCCACCCTCCCCCACCCCCTCCCCCCGCCCCGAACCCTAATCCGCCTGGTAAATTAATCCCTCATGTTCGATGTCGTCAAAGGCCCCTCCCGAAGGATCGACTTACGTCTCCATTGGCGAACCGAGGCGGGCGAGGCGGGCGAGGCGGCCCTGTGCGAGCCGGCGGAAAATTGCCGAAAAGAGAGAAGGGCTCTTGATAAAAAGCCGAGGAAATAAGAAAGTGTCTCGAATATCCGTTGGCAGGGACAGCGGGGCGCCGATCCTCGCCATTTCCATCGCAACGGGAGCGAGAGGAGGAGGAGGAGGAGTCTTTTCTGCGAGCGTGCTTATCTCGGCCCCGTGCCTCGTGCCCGGCTCCCTCCCGGGTTTTATGGCGGGGGGGGGCCGCGGGGGTGGAATGTCACGCGTGGGAGCGCGACTTTGTGTGGGCCACGTGCTCGGGACACGTGCGGCTCGCTTGGCGATTGCGCCCTTGCGAAGCTCGACCGCGGCCCCGCAGCCGGGATGCGGCCGACGAGGTTATGTAAACTTTGTCGTCGTGGGTGGTTGCCGGGGGTGTGGGTGGGGGTGGGTGGGGGGCGACGGTGCCGATCAGCCGGAACCTCGTGCCGTGACAGTGGGCGCAGACTCGCTTGGGGTTGTTGCGGTGGTCGCTTGGTTGCTCTGCCGAAGCGTGTTTGGACGAAAGATGTTTGGCTTCGGGTTGGCCGCCGGTGCGGCTGCTGGTCTGCTGGTTTAGGTTTAAGGTCGAGGTCGGGGGTGGTTGGGCCAGAGTTGCTCGGCGAGCGAGGGTGGCCGTGTGTCTATTGAAGAGAGTGTGGGATTATGGGAATGGGCGGTTTGGGCCAGCTCGGCTTCTCGCGTGACGTGGTTGGCCGTGGTAGTTTGGTTGGTCTGATTGGTGTCCAGATGGTGCTTTCACGGGTTTGGGTGGGAAGGGATGCTGCGGGGGTGTTATAAATTTTGCTTATTTATAGAAACGATACTTTTGTTTTTTTCACTTCAAGAGACACGAGCGACGAGTGTGCGTGTAATTTGCGTTATTAATGGCGTCATTGCTATTTGCCCCCAGCAATATTAATGGTCGGGCGTAGCTTATTTCGGCCAGCTTCTTTGGCCAGCAAATTATTTTTTGCGGCGACTGATGTTGCTGGAGCGGAGTCCCGCTTGGGCCCAATCGTCATTGAGCGAGAATAAAGTGCTCGGCGGCAAAGCCTTGGTGCGTCGTACGTAATTGGTGAGGTTGTGGCAGCGAGGCGAGGTGGAGGTGGGCCGGTGGCGGGAAAGCGGCGGGAAAAATGGCATTGCGGATGCTGGCCGAGTGGGGAGGAATGGAAAAACTCGCGGATCGCGAGGATACCTCCTCGTATTATCGGCGAATGGCGTCGTTTTGATGGAGGTCGACGGGATAGGGGGTAGGCGGGGGGGCGTTGGGGGGACGCAGGCGTAAGGCTTCGTACGCACCGCGAGAAAATCCATACATGAAAAATACCGGGCGCGCTATGTTTAGCCGGGAAAATGGGAGGAGGAGGAGGAGAGTAAGTTTTCGCCCGGGAAGTTGAGAGGGAGTTGCCTAGACTACCGACATCACGATGTTACGATACGGATTCGCAGAGCGAATAGTCGAGCTTTCGATCGCTTGGCAAAGAGCGGCAAACAGAATCGATAGGATCCAATTAACCTTTTCTATGGAAGGTCATTCCATTGTTCTCTATTTTTACTCGGCTAGTTGCCATTTGCTTCGTAAAGGATGTCTCTTTGATTCTTCGTTCCCCCCTGTTGTGTTGTTTGCGGAGGAGAGGAGGAGCCGTGGATTGGGGGTTTTTTGCGGGGTTTATGGGGCGGGGAGGGGGGGTTCTATTGGAGAAAAGGCGCGGGTCGGGTGGGGGGGGGTGGTTGTATATAGGAGTTGTTTATATTTCGTCGGTGGTTGTGTTATCGAGGGTACGGTTTGTCTCGAAGGAACAAGTCTCGGACGTGTACTGTCTGTTTCTGCGTTTATTTCTAATCTCGCAAGAGGAGAGAGAGAGAGAGCACGTGACACGAGTTCGTGTACGTCGGAGACATGAATAATAGTGGCCCGATGTTTAAGCATTAAAAGGCAAGGCGGGACAAATATTCCTAGTTCCCAGCTCGAGAATACTCGTGTTTTTGCAGCTTATTAGTTGCGGTGGAAGGAGGGGGGTGGAGCAGAGTAGTAGTGGGACTTTTCAAGAAAAAATGTAAGCGATTGGACGCTAAGGTTGACGTTGTAGCGAATCGTCCAGCTATAATTCATCTCGAGAGTATTCGCGAATAATAAGTAATCCAATGCACTCGATGAATACTCGGCCATTACATTGAGAATATATATATATGCGTGTGTGTGTGTGTGTGTGCGCCGAGTTTTCACATGACGCCCGAGCTTTCCGAGCCGAAACCCATTATCGGAATGCCTCCTAATTAATCTCTTCCGCCATCGACTGCTAATTCTATAGGAGCTGGTCTGAGAAGCAAACTCTTTTGTCGAGCTGAAAGAGAAAAAGGCCGGGAGGAAAGCAAAAAAACACGGGGAAAGAGGAAGAGGAAAGGACAAAAAAAGGAGGAGAGAGAAAAGCGATAAAAGATGAAAGGGGCAGACAAAGCGAGCCATGGGGACGGGAATAAAGAAGAAAAATGTCTTGGTCGTGCATGATTTATAAGGCGTTGCCTTTATGAGGAATCGCAGTTTCAGGAAGAGACGAATTATTGGGTCAGTTGTGAGGGGCAGAGGTGGAAAAGAGTCGAGAGCCGCGAGACGAGGACAATGCAGTGCTTATTACTGTGTTTATTAATTTCCCGAAGCTCATCAGTGTAAAGTCTGCCAACCCAATTCGAACACAAAAGATTATAAAATTAAATGGCCAGTCGATATTTATACATCAGCGTCCTCGCATCGTCCTGTCCTCCGCTTTTCCATTCTCTCACTTCACTCGTTAAAACTACCACTGCCCCTTTCATAAACAATGTAAACATCGAGCATTGTAATTGCATCACGCGTGGCAATTTTTTTTTTTCACCAAATGTTCCCTCGCCTAATATGACGAATTGCCCGGGCGCGCATTAATATTCATTTTTCACCGCCTCATATTGCCCCCAAACATTAGCAATGTTGAACGAATTATTATTACCCGACAATGCCATCTCACGTACGCTCTCATCCATCTTCAAATTGTCCAGAGTCAACAAAAACCGTAAGCTCTCGTTAAAACTGCCTCCCGCATAATTATATTCGCAACCCCGCCGCCGCCGCCGCTGCTTATTTATTTGTGGATCGAATCACGTTGAAGATGCGCACACACACCCACGAGGCTCGAAAATAAGCACTCGCAAACTTTAGCGAGATATCACTTGCTATAAAAGCCCGAACAAAGCGCAGAAAGCGAATGAATAAAGCCGAACAAAATAAAACGGAGAAGGCAGCCATAGAAGGTTGGAGTGGCCAGACAAAGCGCTGCAAAAGCACGAGGCAGCTTTTTGACGGAGAAATCCTCGTACCCTCTCTCTCTCTCTCTCTCACTCCCTCTCTCTCTCCGTCTTCGTTGGTACATGGCCACGAGGACAACAATGTGCGCGCGCTCCCACCCACTTGGCGTTAATGACTCAAGCGTAATATTTTGCTGCTTTAAAGCACTGACACGGAAAAACCACGGATAAAGCATAGTCTTATCCCCTTCATCTGCCCCCCCCCCCAACATTTGGCGAGACAAGAGATCTTTTAAAACCACTTGGAATAATCTACGGGCCGCCTTAAATTGCCATTAATTCACTCTATTCCGAGCTCAAACAATCATCGCGCCTTTCCTCAAAAATATCATCCCCCTTGGCGCCTCCAGCCAAACACCGAAACCAATCAATCACCACCGCGATATTCCGATCACCAAAACATGCCCAGGAATTCAACCTCGACAAACCTCAAATGATAAACTTATCGCGGCGCCCCCTCCCCCCTTCCTTCTCCAGCCCGACTATCCCGACTATATTATTGACTGCGGATGGGACAATCTTTTATCATTTTTATCATTCGATCATTACCCTCCCGAGGTCTCACCTCCGTCCCACCTCAGTCCCACCTCCGTCCCACCTCCGTCCCACCTTCGTCCCACCTCCGTCCCTCTCACCTAAATAAACATGTCATAATTGCCGAGGCGCGAGAGCATGCGCTAGGCGAGTTGTCGGGAGATTCGCGCCAGTCATTCGCACCTCCATAAACTCCTTCCCAAACACATTTCTCATTACCGCGTTGCAGGCTCGCGAGCGCCGCGAGGTTGCGTGTTTGCCGTGTAGAGCCTCCCCCCCACGCCCCCTCCACCACCCCACCCGCCCCGCCACCGACGGATTAAATGTTGCGAGCGCATAGATAAGGAGCCGGGCTCGTGCATCGAGGATTGAGCATGCACGCACGCACGCATCGCGAGATTTAGAAATGTTTTTCGATTTTATCGGTGTGCCTCTGCTCCTCGTCCTCGCCTGG
>JAPYYT010000668.1:0-43900 GCA_030522565.1 Ceratosolen corneri | reverse complement strand
TTTTATAAAGTTTAGCTTGTTAAATAACGAAGTATAAAATTTTTATTAAAATAGGTAAATACATAAATTGTACAGAATTAATTTAATATAATCGAGGAATAGAAAGAATAATGAAAGTGAAAGCGTGTATTTTTATGTATAATAAAGAGGGTGAGATTCGTTTAACAAAAGCTATTTAGTACACCCGTATGTGCTTGTGTAAAGTATGTACGATTATACGCTCCTTCACAGAGTTTGAAAAACAAACTAATCATTGTTTGATATTCTTCGACATTCATACACATATATATACATAAGGGAGGTAGAAAAAGAATTAGCATACAAAAATTTAATTAAAGAATAGAAAAAATATTTTTAAAAAATAAATACTTTAATTATTTTGGATATAGCTGACATTTATAATATATTATAACATATAAAATAACATATTAAACTATAATATAACATATTAAACTATAATATAACATATTAAACTATAATATAACATATTAAACTATAATATAACATATTAAACTATAATATAATATAATATAACATATTAAATGTCTTTCATAGCAATGAACACCCAAAAAAACTTATGTGAATACTAAATTGAAATTTATTCTTAGTATAGGTCAAAACAAAGAATTTTGATGAATTAAATCGAATAAAATCATTTTTATGCACAATACATTTTAAATAGATTATAATAAATGTTGTTTTTTGTACATTATTGAACTAATCGATTTTATTCACTTGGTATGTATATTTAGTTGATCGAGTATACAATGAATTAGTTGACTAGAAGTATCCTCGGGATATTGGTATGAAATGAGAGTTGAGAGTGAAAAGGGCCGAATTCTAAGTGGCAACAATAGTGTAAACACGATTTGTAACACAAAAGCTACTGCTTGTGCCTGAGGCACCTACGCGCTCGCCACATGTTTCGTAAGCACGATAGAACTATATAACAGAGCTTATATTAATGAGTAAAGTACTTCCATTTTTTTTGTTTTATAAATTAGAATACCATGTGTTGTATATGATGTAAATACGTACAAATACGTAGGTAATCATTGTATTCTTATAGATTCTATATTATGATGATTAAAGTTGTTTCAATAATAAATTTTTGTTAAAAGGTCGTTAATTATATTTTATTTATCAACATTAAAGGTTTTATTATTAAAATATAATAATATATTTTTATTTACAGAATCTTTCTAACATTTTATTAATCACATTACGTTAGTTGATGTTAGTATTTAAAATATCATATAATTATTCTGGATATACATTTTATATTAAAAATAAATTTGAAAATTAGTTTACACAATGTCTTATTATTCTAATTTAACTCTATAAAAAACATTAGACTGTATGAAATGCAAATCCATATAAAAATTAAATAATATATAAGATATTAAAATAAGTTCAGATTATATAATATAAGTTCAGATATACATATTTCAAAATTTTACTGTTTGTTGTTTATTAAGAGCGTTTATAAATATATGTATGATTTTATTTAACAAAATATTTAATATTTTAATATTATTTTTTATAGGGCTCAAATTAATTTTTTGGATATTCTATAAACAGTACTTATTTAAATAATAATAAAGAAACAATACAAATGTTAATATAAACAAACAGAATTATTATTATTGGTTTCATTATTTGTTATCGGGTATAGAATATAATTAGTTACATTAATAAATTATTAAAAATAATGTAAATATAAACATTAAACAAAAATAAATATAAATAGTGTACAAATTTTATACTATAAAAGTATATATGTGTAAATTAAATTAGTATAAAACACAACGTAAAACAAAGTCCTAATCATATATGAACGTGTTCAATGAAGAAAAAATCAAAATCTTTTATAACGGTTTCATGGACTGAAATTAATATCAACATTATATTAATTTGTATGAGAAAGTGAATAGTGTTTTAGATCTTGTACCTTCTTTTATATATATATATTTTCTTAATATCTTAATTACAAATGATATTATTCATATATAATTCGTTATAATGAATAATTCTTTTATTTTTAGTCAAATATAACCGTATAAAATTTGAATAAATAGAATCTTTTATTGAAAGAGATATAATTACTATTAAACAAGCATTGTTCATAAATTAATATCTCTTATTTTTTATATAAAAATGCAATAAAGATAAATTTAGTTTTTTTCTAAAACTAATTTCTGTATTTAAGATGAAATAAGTTAAATAGTGTTTAAAATTTATAATAAGAGCTAATCAAATGTATATTTTAATTATGAAAAAAACTTATGAATAGTTTATACAATTATTGAAAATTTATATAAAACAAAGAAGGTTACTTTTTGCAGTTACTTTTATATCCGTTTTCATGTAGTTTTTCCAGTATTGCTATGTTTAGAAAAAATACTTTATATCTTTAAAATTTTATTTTCAATAAATATTTGAATTTAATAGATAAAAAAATTCTTATTATATTTATATATATTTTTAAAAAATTAATATTTTTCAAAATATTATTTTACTAGAAAATTATAATATAATTAAAATTACCTATATCAGCATCGGAAAGCAATTGCAAGGAAGATATTTTATTGTTAAATATTTAATGCGTTACTATTATTTACGATATATTTATATTTTAAATAATATTATTCGAGAATTTTCATTATAATTGTATTATAAAAGTATAAATATTTGTTTATTTTTAATTTATTAATATAATAAATAAAATATATTTTATTGGGTTTCTTTATTATATGATTTTAAACAAAACATATTTTCAATAATTATTTAACATTAAATATTTAGATTAACTAGTATTTTATATTATTAAGATAACATTTTTTTTTTTTAATCATTAAAGAAAACACAATGTTTACAATAACATAATTTTTACAGTACACAGAACAAAAACTGGTTAATAAGAAATAGTCGTAAAAAAGTGGGATATGAATAGCTTTTGAAACAAGTTTGCCAATATCATCAAACTTTAAGAAAATTTGTCTGCATTTTAATTAGAAAGCTTGTCTACTAATGGTAATAAATGCATATAATGAATTTTTGATACTCTTAAAAATGTGCACACCAGACGACGCGTCATTTTACCTGTATAGTTAATGAAGCTCAAAGTATTTTTGCATTGTAAAAGTTAAATATAACGGAATATTTCAATTTCAAATTACACTTATAGGAGCTTTTGTCTAGACGTATTCCAGTTTTCGATTCTAATATTTTTTAAATAACAAAATTCACCATCATAAGATTAATTGATTAAAATTATAATTTATTTAGATAGATAAATCAATTCTTAGATTTTATTTTGAAATTACATAAATAAATCAATATTATTTTAATTTTTAAATCAATTAGTTTATTATGTTATTATAGATTCTTTGATGATGAAGTATGATTTTAGATATCAAGTAGTTATAAATTAATTTCATTTTTCTATAACAATGTTTCAATTTAATATAGTGTATTTAATATAGTATACATAAAATTACTGGATAATTATTTGATATGCAAGAATAACATTGATATTTTAATACTGTTTTCTTTAAATAAGAATAGTTCCTGTTGAATTTATTATCTTTAGCGAAACACAAAAAATATTTTTGAATGTAATGTTTTAAACATAATTTTTTCTATTATTTAATAACTGAATTAATTAAGAGTTATTTGTTAATAAATATTTTTATATTATTAATTATATTATCTTATTGAAAATTATAGCTGTTTTATGATTTCGGTTTAATAAAGATGTAATATTCAAATCTTTTAATCAATAATAATATATAGATATGTATATATTTAATATAATGTTAAAATTTACTAATGTTGATAATATTTTAATTAATTATTAAAAACATATTAGTTAAAACTTAATAGTTAAAAATAAAATAGGATAGGATATCGATTACTAAGTAAAGTAATGAACGTATCAATAACATACAGATTTATTTTATTACATCATAGTATTTATATTTAAGTATGCGTACAGAACAAAGTTGGATACAAATTATGGAAAATGAGTTATGGCACATGATATATACAATAATGGATGAGTATTTTTTGTTCAACTTTCGTCTTTGATATATTTCTTTATTGATCAACACATAAGCTCAAGATAAGAATGATTTTTATAAACATTACTCGTTTTATAGTGTATATTTGTAAGTAGTTTCATATATTATTGCGAAGAAAAATGTAATATAAAACTTAAGACTGAGAGAAATACTTCAGATCTATGACTTATTAATTGTTAAGAATCTCTCTATAAATTACTTAAATTTATACTCATCTGTATTACGAAAACATAATCCTTGATAAAATTATTAATCACTTAATTTAATTAGTGGTACCAATATACAGTATAATATTATATAATAGTAATAATATGAGCAACAGCAACAGTATCAGTAATAGCATTAATAATAGTAATAATAATTCAAACCATAGCAGTATAATCACAATTATTGTTATTACTTCTGTTTATAATAATACCAAAAGCTGCATTCTTGTCTCAAGAATACGATTTTACACGAACTCACAATATTTGTATAATATTTACGTTTAAATTTTTATGTTGATAAGTGATTCAACTAATATTTATCTTTCTATTTTTTTATATGTAAGTAATATACTTTTGTGTCATTTAAAAAATGGAATCTTACTCGCTATTGTACACACGATTAATAATATAAATTTAGGGAATTGTTAAAAATTTTTTATATTTTTAATAACAACAATTTTTTTAACAAATTATCAATGCAAATCTTGTATATATTTATAAAAGTACAAATATTATATTGAATACTGATTTTATTTAGGAAATAGCAAAAACGTACTAATATGATATTTCTGCAAAATGAGATTTACATTTATATTTACCCCGAATAGAAAAATTGTTTAAAAATCATTATAAATTAAATTATTAAAACAAAGGTTACAATTTCATTTATAGAATGAATAAAAAATATATTTTTTAAAAAGAAATAATACTAAATAATTACTAATAGTCACATAATTATTATAAAAATCTGACTTGTTAAAGTTGTTCTATTGTTAAAGTATTATTAAAACGTAAAACTTCTTTTGATATTAAAAAAGATAATAAAGAAAGTAATGCTCATGATTGATTTACGGTAGGATTCGTAACGTGTAACAATTTATTTTGTTTTATCGTATTTTATTTATCGTTTCATATAAATACACAAATTTTTTAATGAAATGTTTATTGTGCTGATATTTCATTTATAATTAATTAGAATTGCCTGATTTCAACTTTTATTTCAATATAATTATAATTTTTATGAACTTTATATACGTAATTTTTTTCGAATTTTCTTTATGCAATATTGATTGTGAAGTCTGTTATTATTAACTATGTTTATTTTCCATATCTTTCGCTGCATTATTGTTTATTATTGTTAAGTATATTACAGATAACAGTAATCTACTAAATTTTAAAAGGATTTTCTCGAACAGTTATGTTAACATTATTAATTATAATTTAAAATAATTTAATTGATACAAAAATATGTGTTAGGATTTAACATATATAAGAATTATTTAGTGATTCGATAATTATAAATATAATTAT
The DNA here is from genome assembly GCA_030522565.1 of Ceratosolen corneri. Lineage (NCBI taxonomy): Eukaryota > Metazoa > Arthropoda > Insecta > Hymenoptera > Agaonidae > Ceratosolen > Ceratosolen corneri. The sequence goes on along the minus strand of JAPYYT010000668.1, from coordinate 38,301 downwards.
AAACATATTTTTATAATAAAGTTCATTTTAATCAATATATTATAATATTTTCTGATTCATCAATTCATTATATTTAAATTCTAATTAATTTTATTTTGTTATACTTGATGATATTAAAAAACTATACGTACATTATTATTTAATTTATTTGTTGTGGAAAAATGTTGTATTTTATACTTTTTTTATATACTGAATTAAAATTTTGAATAGATCCATTCAAACTAATCATTTTAAAACTTAGTTATTATTTATTTATAGAAAGTTACCATTCGTTGTTATTACCGTTCGTATTTAAAAGTCTAAATAGAAAACTATGAAATATCTAAATAACTATTACATTCTAATGATTTACATTATAATTATAATTTTATTTTGAAAGGTTTCAAATCTGTTACAATTTGAAATATATGTCAATAATAAAGTTTAAAAATTTAATAACATTCTTATTAAACTGAAATATTATCGATAAATAAACCGTTACTCAAGTATATCAATAGTTTTTGTATTAACCAAAAATTATATATATACCAAGGCTGTTTATACATGTATACGCATATAAAATAATTATTACAAACATTATATAATTCAAGATTCTGTATTAAATTTTTACAGAATTATTCATCATCCATAAATGTGGAGAAAAATATTTTAAATTTATTGCACGCAATAAAATAAATTGGTTATTTATATTAATTTAAAATAGTTGACTACGAATACTTCGTTTAATTTCATAACTAATAAATAATAATTTTTTTAAAAAAATAATTAACTTGTTTTAGTATTTTCATTTAATATAAATATATATATATATATATATATATATATATATATATATATGTATGTATGTATACTCCAATTTTTGAAAAATATGGTATTATACAGGCGTACATCACAACCTCAATTTGGTAGAATAAATAGCAGTAAAATATTTGCTTAAATAATTAAATCAATTATATTTTTAATATCAATTATATTATAAAATAATTTTGTGATTAATGGCTTTTATTCTTAATTAAAAATATCAATTATAAATTTTAATAATTGGCTCTCTTGTTCCAATTCTTTTATGTTTCCTATCTTTTTATCGTGACAGTCAGCGTGTAATTTATTATTATTTAATAATTAAAATAATCTTGTATAATTATTGTTTCTTATTTTCTACTCCTTTTTGATTATAAATAATGATCTGAAAATTAAATAGAAATTGTCAAGTACATATTGAATTATTGATGAATCAATATATTTATATTATAAGAGTATGAGCCATTGAAAATTTGTTTGGAAATTATTAAAAAATTATTTAAAGGACGTAAAAATTCAATTTCAATTTACGTAAATTATTCAATTTTTAGTTTATGAAAATGTAAATTATATATTTATGTATACGATACCTATGATTAATCATAAAGTAATACAGCAGCTTATGTAATATATATATTAATTTATTTAAATGGATGGAATAATTAATTTAAATTCTGAATCAAAATTTTATTTATTTACAGTAATTGATAGATTACATCAAATGTAAATACAAAACTAAGTATTAATGAATTTTTACGTCTCTTATTCTTTTGTTTTATTTGTTAAGTTTTTCAATGCTGTAACTACATGAAAACAAAGTTCAAGAGACGTAATTAATTACTATATTGCACTAATAATTTCCTTCTATTTTTTTTCTTTTTAAATTATCTAAATTTACATATCCAAATACTCCAAATTAAATTAGATTGTATCAATATTACCTTATTTACAGCCCTAAGAAATACTTATTTTCTAAATTATGTACAACTTTAAAAATGGGCTGCAACTTTATTTATTTTGCACGATCCGATTAGTGATATTGCAAATAAGTATTCCATTAATTCATAATGTTATCAATATAACTTATAATAAAGATTATTTATTTTTTAATATTCGTTTTGGCTTCTTAATTTGCTTTGGAAAAGAAAGATGCGTCAGAGTGTCAAACATAAATAACAAGCGCTGATTACGAATACAATATACATATTCATTTATATAATTCTAATGTTTTGTTTCTCGAATCACTGCTTTATATACATACGAATTTTATGAGAAAAATAATTTTTTTTATTAGGATATTTGCTATTTTTTTATTTTGCAAAATAAATTATACACATTAAAATAAATATGAAAAATGTGTAACAAATCGTAGTTATTATAATAGAGCTTGCGTGATGCTTTTTTCCTACTCAATAATAATATATCTAATTCACTTTTATTTTCTTTCCATTTGCCACTTTTTGTGCCAATAAGATTGTTGGAGTACATGGTGGTACATGGTTTTTTTCTTGAGATCATTAGGAAAAAGCAAAGTTACTAATGTAACTCTCATCTTCTTAAGTCATTAAGCATTAATAATAATTCTAAAGATATTGCTTCGTTTTTGTTTTTTAATGATATGATACAGTCTTTTTCACTGATTGTCCAATCTCACTACTAGTATGTGAAATTCACTTATTATTTTACGTGTGCATTGTTTAAATTTCATAGATCTTGTGACTATTTATTTCGAGAGTTTTTCACTGTATTGCTACATATAATTATATTGTTCATAATTTTATTAGTTATAATCATCATAAAGTTTCAAAAATTACAAAAAAATCAATTTCGTTATTTTTGCGAACCATACACACGTATGACGTCAATTAGGATTAATATCACTTTACTAGAGTCCTCATATTACATCCAGACTCTCAATAACAATACTTTTATGATTTTACACTACATGAATTATGTTTCAAATTGTACTTTCCAAATTTTTTAGACTCGTTATACATTTGACAGCACTTTATCCGTTTCGAATATTTCGCATCACACATATGTTTACTTTCTTATACTTTGGAGTCACTGTTAATTTCTGTAATATATGTATGTTTTATATATATTTATAAATATTTTTTAAAGTAAAAATATATTTCATAAACTTTTAATTTTAATTTAATATTTAATAAATTAAATAAAAATTTTTAAATCTATAAATTTATAAACAAATATAACAAATTAAATGTTAAAAAGTTATTTAATAAGTTTTATTAAAATAAATTAATTCATCAAATTAATTGAACATAATCAAAATTATTATAAGTATTTGTCTTTTATGTTTTATTGGTATAATTTTGAAATTCATTTTTTTTTAATTGCCTAGATTATGAAAGAATATTAGATTTGAAGTTATATTTTTTAAATCCTTTAATTATTTGTAATTATGTTATAATTATATATTATATATATATAATTATATATATATTCTAATATTACAACTAATTATTTATCATATTATTAATAATAATATAATTTAAAAAGCATATATTTACATAAATACTAAATAAGAATTATAATTAGTTAAATTTTGTAAATTTCTTTTCAACTTTCATGTATATTATAAGAAATATAATCGAATATATTGTTTTTTATTTATCCAAATCCTAATAATAAAATACTATAAAATAAAACAAAGAATATTTGATAGATAATAATATTCAACATTTTATAATAAATATTTGTTTTTGCATCAATATTATATTTATTGACTGCAAATAAATCGACAATTTATCATGTAAGTAGAGAGCGCTGAATGTCAGGATGTAATTTATAACCATTCTTATGTATAAAAATGCGCGATTATTAAAATTAATGAAAAAGTATTAAAAAATTTGAAAATATTAAATATTGTTCACGCTTTTAGTAACAGTACTAATAATGTTTATATTGACAATAAACAAAGAATTGATAATTAAACATATGCAATTAAATTCATTGAATATTATCTACATTTATCTACTTTTTGAGTAAATGAAAGTATATATGTGCTATAACTAAGCATTAAAATAATAACGAATTTCTAGTGTACTTTAACGTCTGCATACTCGACATGAATATTCTATTTATAAAATTCAGCTGTGTGCGATCGATTGTCGCGCAGTCGCGTAGATTTGTTTCCGCAGTAGCATGTACAATGGATCAATGTTGCTGCTTGGCCGAATTGCTTCTATAATTTGGTATATGTCTGAATTAAATAGTGCAGTTCAGATTTTATTCAAACTATACTATTTTCATTGATATCACGATAATAAAGGAATAAAAACAAGAAATAGAAACTTAATATTTTTAAGAACTGATAATTAATTTAATTATATGAAAACGTTATTAAATTTTAATTACAACAATAAGAATCATAATCAATTTATTATTATCGTATGTATTATATGTATTATATAGTATTGTATGCAAAAATATAGAAACAAGAATCTCTATAATAATATCCAAAATAAAAAAGTGTAAATGTACAAAAAATCCGAATTTAAAAGAAGTTCATTTTTAAACTTTACTTTTTGGTAAAGGAATGTGAAATTGAAATTTTTTTCGTGATTGGAATTCATATATTTAATTTAAAATGATATTTACAAATAATAATATACTAATAATATTATTTATAATGACTTAAGATCTATAGCAAAAATATTTCTCAAATAATATTCAAATAAGTATGCTTATTTATAAATTAATATAAACAAGATCTTAACATTTTTATATTTTTTCTTAAATTATGTTATTGTGTGTAAAATTTATTGGAAATTAATCTATCTAATTTAAATATTATAATAATAATATATTAGTTATAAATTTATTTTTTCGTTAAATTCTGAATTAAATACTATTATTTTAATTAATTTTCATAAATGTAAATAAACATAAATAGAACAGTAAGTTTTTTGAAAATAATTTCAAGTTTTACTTACATTAGAAAAAAATTAATGATTAGATAAATTATAAACTGAAGTTAGATGTCATAAACATATTTATATATTGTAGTTCAAAGTAAAATTTTATATTATTAAAGAAATTTCTTCTAAATTTTTGAGGATAATTATTTATTATACTTAGAATGATGATGATTATTAATAAACTATATTTTTTATTAAAACTTTGATTAGTGCATGTTGTACTATTTAATATTTAAAAATTTTTTTTTAATTAATGTTTTTTTAATTTCTCAATATTTATTTTATTGTCGTACTTTCATAATTAATATTTTATGGCTTAAAATCAAACAAACTATCAAAATTATAAATAATAAAGAATTATCTTAATTAATAGTTTGTTAATAGTAAGACTAATTTATTTAAGAAGATGTAGCTCATCAATAATTCATTAATTCCTTTATGTAAAAATTGAGTTTCTTAATTTTTTCTCTTAATGTTAATGTACAAAAACTTAATACAAAAACATCTCAATGAATTATTTGTTATAGAGTGGAACTTATCAAGTGATGCGAAATGAACGAAAACATTTGTACACGAGTGCACATTAAGGGCTTATAAATGTATAACGATAAAAAATACGTATTAGCCTGTGACAGAATAGAACTTTACTCAGATCCGCCGCTAGATCGAACCAACACCACTGGATCTTATTTTATGTATGTACGATGCTAATGATTTCTAGTTTAAGCGATACTGTTTGATTTACTTTTTCAACTTATGCAGTGTCTAATTTATAAAATAATATTACTTAATAAGATTCCATAACCTTAAATATTTATTAATATTTTATATTTGTAATTATTTCAAAATAAATATTAAAAAGTTAATGTACATTCCTTCATCTATCAATTTATAATTTTTATACTGAGAAAGGTGATTATTTATATATTAGCCTTTAAGTAAAGCCATAACCATTTTATGAGAACTTTTAAATATTAGGTTATAACTAAAGTATAGTTTAAAATAAGAGTTTTACCTTTTCATATATAGAATATACTGATTAGAATTTATTTACTTACATTTAAAGTGAAATAATAATATAATTTAAAAATTTATGAAAATATCAGTTTTCCTGAATATATAAGATTTGGTAAAATATTAAAGAAATAAATTATGGAATATATACAAAATATGCTACTTTCTTTTGATATTTGTATACTATAAAATACATTGATTTCTCGTTAATACGTATTCATAAATAAAAACTAAAATAAAATTAATTTTAATTTAATTACAAATTGACACATTGAAAAATTTGGTACAATTTTAATAAGACGTAAATTAAACATTTTATATAGTTTTAAGTAGAAAAGATAAAATTTATCAAAACAAATATTTGTTGTAATAGTATAAATAAGTTTTTTTAAATGTAAAATATATCTTTTGTATAAAGATAAGTTGGCACTGTGTACTCAAAATATCATTTGGCCACGAGCAAAACTAGATTCTTAGCTTCGTACTTACAATACTGCTTTTATTTAAAATGGCGTATTTTACGTAAGCTTAATTACCATCAACAAATATTCAGGGCCAGCCCTGATATTCGCCGAGTGGTTCGGCCTTGGGTTCGAGATTTGGCGGCTGGTATAGTCAGTTTTGCTGTCACAAGCCAGCCTCGGGTCAATGTTGAGCAGCGAACTTCATACGTTTCTGCTTTTGACGCTGATTACAGAACCAGACCCTCACCACATTTTTCTTTAAATCGAGTTTTTCCGCAATCGCAGCAATCTTCTCTCCCGATGGTCTTGGCTGCACAGCAAAGTAAGCTTCCAGAGACCTTTTTTCAGGAGCCGCAATACTGGTGCGTTTGCGCTTTTTTTCTCCGGCCGGCAAGACGGAAGGAGCGTCGGGATCTCTTCTTTTATTTTTAGCTTGGGCTTCAGCTTCTTCCAGCCATGCTTGCAATATCGGCTTTAGAGCTATCATGTTATTGTGCGACAAGGTCAACGATTCAAAACGACATATTGTCGATTGCGACAAAGCACCAACTCCTGGTAATTTAAGATTCGCTAATGCTTTTCCGACATCGGCCTGCGTAACACCCAGTTTTATACGTCGCTGCTTGAACCGTTCGGCAAAAGCTTCAAGTTCTCGTGGATCGGTATCGGCATCGGGATGAAGTCCAGCTGCTGCAGCAGCTGCTGCTGCAGCAGCCATGGCAGGATGGTGGTGCGGATGAGGCACACTACTGCCAATTTGACCGTGGTGGTGGTGATGGGTCATCATACCATTCATGCTCCCGTAGACCGAAGGTCCGTGGATGCTACCGTGATGCCCTGGATTGTTTCCACCTACATTTCCTCCACCACCCCCGGCAGCACTCTCGGACATAGGTGTGAGGGTCGTCATTGAATTAGCTGGGTCCATCATGTCGAGGGATTCCATACTAGGATGGCTCATCTGAAACGAAAAATGTGAAGATCACTATTCAATGAACGCGGGAGACCTGCATTTGTAAGTATGAAAATAAAAATTGATAAAATTTATGCCAAATATAAGTAAAACCAACTGCAAATAAATTTATCATTAATTAATAAATTATATACTACGTACAAAAAATATTTGTCTTAGAAAATTCATAATTTCATAACACATTAAATTGTATATTTAATATTTAATTGTATATTTAAATAATAAATTATTAAATATAAAATATTTATTTATAAAAATTGCACATAAAATTTATTTACACAATAAAAGTTTACGAAAATATTTACTTTAAAATAATCTTAATTCCAGAACATGAACATATTTGATGTTAATTAAAAACTTCCGTTTTTATTATAAAATTTTAAATTAATTATTAACTAAAAGTAATATAAATGAAATAAGTAAAATATTTTTTAATTTTTAAAATTTAATTATTATTTTAAAATTATTTTTTATTTACAATATTTAATAAAATACAATAATATACCCGATATTTAACTAAAATTTTACTGTTTAATAATCATTAGAATAATTTTACTTAGATAATATGTAAGCAGTTTTCACATTCGTTTTTTAATCTCAAAAGGGGCAAATTTTATTACATAAAATTAATATTATTATATATATATTATTAAAGTTTTAACAGAAATTAATTTTTGTCAAATAGAAATATATCTCCAGTATATCCTTATCTTTTGTATTTTTTCGGTTGGTATAAAATACAATACTAATAATGATTATCGGTATTGTAGTGGTTTTAATTCGAATCATCGGGCATGAGAGTTGAATTAAATTGGATAATTGAATTATTCTTAGAGGCTCATCCACTTTACAAATTTGGGACTTTCCGAGGGTTCCAGTTGATATATGTTACCATTCTATTGCATGTTAGCAAAGCTAAGAGCATGTCTCGCTACTTAACCACATGAATCTATTTTATTTGAAAACTTAGGTTGCTATATTATATTATTGTGTTATAGCGTGTGTAGAAATTTTATCACGCTGCTCTATTTTTGACAATTTGAAGTATTCGAACTTTTCCAGTTTAAATTGATTTTAAATCGTTTATTTATCAAATTTCTATTTAGTTAAATTAAAATTAATAAATAAAACTAATATAGTATATTTTATTCGTAAGCTAAAATTATTGTGATGTAATATTATATATTTTATAATTTGAAGTAGAAATATAAATTATTTAATTTTTAAGCTTAAAATACGTAACTGAATTTAGTTTACTTTTAAAAATAGATTATTGTACTTTATAATAAATTTAATTGTATAATGTATCAATTATTGTTTCAAAAAACTTTATAAAGAATAAATTATTAGTGAAAAATGATAAAATATAATAATCAGTATTGAATTAATATTATAATTGTTTATGATAATAAGATGTTTAGATTCTAATAAATAGTTCATATTTTATTGACTATTATATAGTATTTAACAGTGATCTAGTTATTAATTAAAAACTAAACTAAAAATATTTATAAAATAACAATACTTATAAAGCAAAATCTTACTTAATGTTTGATAGAAAAGGAAATACGTATATTTCTAAATCAATTTTTGTATTTTCTTAATAATAGTATTTAATTACAATAATATTAATTATTGTTTTATAAAACATTAAATTTATATAATTTTTAACATTTTAGAAAACTGAAATTTAATTTATGAATTAATCTGACTAGCTCGTTTAATAATAATAGTAAAAACAATAATAATAACAATAATAATAGTATAATAATAAAAACAATAATAGTATATAATAAGATATTTTATGTTCAAACTAAATAATTAATTATTATTAATTAATTATTATTTAGATGTTAAGCATTGGTTAATTCATACCACTATAATAAATAGCATGAATACAAGATTTTATAATGTTTGCATCATCCTTATTGAAATGTAAATATTATTATTTAGCTTTTAATATGTAAATGAGTATTTGAGATATTGGTTTTACAAAATATAATTTTTCATTTAAAAATAAATAAAGATGAATTTTTTTTCAGATATTTAATCTTTTACAAATAGTTTTATTTTATGTCAAAATATTTTCATATATAGTAAATGAGTATATTCAATAATTGAATTTAAAAATACAAAATATAAATATATTTTCCTTACACTACATTAATATTATATTGTTGGAAAATATAATATCATTGTTAATTAAGAGAGAATTAAGAGAATCTACAAGTTATCGATCATGTTTTTATGCTGTGTAGGTACTGTCATGCAATTTGTGGAACTCTCAATAAAAACACGCAACAAAATTATTAGCGACAATTCTGTACTCCCCAAAAGCGATAAAAGTAGGGGATTGCTTGAGCCGTCTTTACTTGTGACCGGAAACGTGGTTTTCGCGAAACAATGAAATAAAAAAGGAAGGAAAGATGCGAGACACATGTATGATGTAATTATTCAACACGTGCCTTACATAATTTTTACAAGAGACTTTACTGACGGCTTTCACAACCCCTAGGAAATTATTTATGAATTCCCCTCACGTTATCTTTTTCAGACCGCCAACCCCCCGCGGACGTAACAGCCGTGATGCACCAACAACCGACAGCTGACGCACCTGCGTTCCGCTTCGACTGCGCACTTGATACTGGTTTTTCGATTCTTGCGTGTGCCGTTTGATGGTAATACTCACTTTTATAAGCATGTTAATTGCATTCGGTGAAATGTGCTTTTTTGGATTTTACTGCTTTATGTTAATAAGTAAATAATATTTATGTATATATAAAAAAATAATAATAATTTTCAGTTACTGAATTATTTAATTTATTTCAAGAATTGATGTAAAATAAAATACATTTATTTTCTAAAGTTATATTTATAAATTATAAATAAATACAAACGTATTTGTTTAAATTTAGGTATAATAAAAATGATGTAGGTATGGGATATAAAATTTAAATAAAATATTTTTAAAATATCAAAATCGCATGTAAGTAATAAATTGTCTATTTTTCCATTTATAATGATGAATATAAATAATTTATGCTATAATAATTATAAAATATTATTGTAATAATTGTAATAATAATAATAATTGTAATAATATTGTAAAAACATTTACAAATATAAATAAAAAATATAAATAATAGCTTTTATATTAATGAAATATGTCATGTTAATTAAATAAAAATATGTGATGAAGGTATAGCTTTATTAAACATTTATTTAGGTAGTAAAAAGTAAATAAATCCAGATATATTTAGAATCTAATCGAAATAATATCGTTTTTATTTTATGATTAAAATTTTATTTTTCTTGTAAGTATTGTAATATTTGTGATTGCGATAAATTTACTTGGTTGATATCAACAATTTTGAAAATTATAAGAATTATATTTGATTAAAAGGCTGTACAAAAACTTATAACTTATTAAAATAGTTTTTATCAGTATTCTTAATTAAAGTTAAGATATAACAATATTCAGTTAATAATAAAAATATAATAATAAAAATAGTTAATAATAAAAATATAAAATATTATTTTTATTTATAATTTAATTATTATTTATAATTTTATAATTTAGATATCAAAATAAGTTAATAACTCAATAGTATTTGAAACATGAAATATTTTTACTAGTTAATAAAATAGAAATACAAATATAAGAATAACTAAAATTATTTATGGAAATATTTTTCTATTTCTTGTCCAATAATATTACATTCAAATTTACCTTACAATAAAACTTTTTAGTGATAATACAAATAATTCAAATTTTTTGACAAAATTTGTAATAAAACTTTTATAAAACTTGATAGTTAATATAGGGGTAATAAGTATCAATAAATTATGAATACGATATTTCGAATATTACGAATATTACGAATCTGTTTTACCAAAAATTATATTTACCTAAAACTTGAAGTGACACAAATAAATTAGAACAAGAAGAAAGAAGCATCGCATATGATATCATTGAAAATGAGATGCTATCATATTGAACATATGAACTTCAATGTTTCAGGCATAAAAGGGGATCGTACCCTTCTCTGCAGTTTTGGGTTGGAGAATTGTACAGGGGTCGAATTAGATTGTGTGTATATATGAGTGCGCTATGATTCTCTAGAGAGAAAGTTAGCTAGGAGCGATGAAGAAAGATATATATGAAAAGTACCGTAGCGTGAGGGTGAACAAGAAATTAATGAGAAAATGAATGGAATGAAAGGAGGTGGAGTAAATTTGAGTTTTCTTTTATTTATACATATTTTATATATACCAACAGAATAACTTGTACACTTGAAAATATTTGTTCTATGATGTTTGATTAAGTAAAAATAAATTTAATAATTATTCTATTCTCTTAATTTATTATAGAAAATTATTAAATTTCTTTTAATTATTAGTTTTTTTATGTAAATTATATTTTAATTTATAAAAACGTGCAAAGTTAATAATTAAAATATTGAAATAGTACAGATTAAAAATATATCATTTAAGATTAATCTACGCTATGAATTTATCATTAAATATATGTAACAAAAACAAATTTTTCATATTTTCTAAATTTAATCGTAAAAATGCTTTTTACAAATATTTTGCTATTCAATTATTGATAATTATTTTAAAAGTTTTACAAATATATATTTTTCTTTATTTTGCTTTACTTTAATTCTTATAATAACTCATTTAATTAAACATTAGCTTAATTCACATGAAGAAAATAAGGCAATGAAAACATGTACATAGTATCTTATTTTCTTGAAAATTATGGTAATTTTTCTAAATTATAAAAGATCTTTTTGCATAATATTTACTTAAATTAACAAGGTCATGAACGTTACTTTTACAAAAATGATTTTAAATTTGTAAGTATATAGGTAGAAAAAAAATTAAATATATGAAAAATTTGATATTTAAGCAAGTTATTTAGTAACCGCAAACGATAATAATTTTGAGCAATAGTTACGGATATAATTCATCGGAGTAGATCTGTCTTATAAATAAGAAAATGTTGAAATGAAAGACGCTGGCAGTTAGAAAATAAAAGTTGAAAATTAAAGGCAGTGGCGGGATGAAAGCTAGACAGAGCTAGAAGAGGCATAATAGTGAATCAGGTTAATAACTTCGGCAATATTTTATCATTTCTTTGACGGCTAAACTTCGCAGAACTTGTTACGAGAGCCATGTCGATTTGCCTTTTAGTCTTCCTACTGCTTTCTATTCTATATCAACTCATTATGTGAGATTATATTGAATTTTCGAGGTACGAAGTTAACGGAAAAGCTTGATTGCTGTTCAACCACCTGTGAAGTCAGATGTAGATAACTGCTAGTGCACAAAAAAGTTAATCCCTATTTAAAGAAGAACATGGATATTATATTTATATATTCAGTGTAGTTGATATTATATTGATATTATATAGCTATTATTCAATAGATCTTTAATTTGTAATTCAATTTTTCATTTTACACAAGTTTATCAGGGACATAATCATTGCTCATTTTTTGCCTTTTTATCTTTTTGTTGTATAATGATTGAAGAGGTGATATTATTTTATCTTATATTATATATTATAGGTGATATTATGTGATATAAAATCATTGTTTAAATGGTTTTATTTTTAATTTTACATAAATACCTAGATGTACAAGATATTTATTCATTATACAACATTCTATTTCTATTATATACTATATATACAATAATTGTATTACTTTTTACGTCAAACGTTATATGAATGACATGAAATATTGTAATCTACTTTATGAAAAAACCAATTGAAGGACTAAAATTGAATAATTTAAAGAAAAAATTATTACCATCACTTTTTAGTTTAATTATTGAAGATTATAAAGAATATATTTCATTATTAATCAGTCCTATTTTTATACAGCATTATTAATTTGTATATTGATCAAATTCCAAGTTTTAAAATTCATAAATAATGAAAATTGTAAAAAGTTCATAAATGTAAAAGACATTTTATCGTCGTGTAAAATCATTAATATAGAATAATAGAATATTGGATAAGAATATACATATTTGGTTCCAGGTTAGCCTACTAATTTCATCTATATGATCTACTTGACGTGTTCTTGTAGAATTAGTATGTATTTTATGTTAATTAGTTACTAATTCAATTAAATATATTGTATTATATATCGTATATATTATATATATAGTATAGATATATATATAGTATATATCGTAATTAAATATACCGTACCAGAATCCAAAATATGCACAATTTTATCAATTCGATAGAAATTTATAAGTACTTTTATTGTAAAAAATATTAGACATGTTGAGGATCTATATATTTTAATGAGAAATTAAGCATGTATATTTAAGACTCGTAGATTTTGCAACATGTATGCAGATAGGAAGCACATCGGTCAGAAACCGGATATCAATCGTCATCTGTCATACAACCATAATCTATAAATGTTATCACTATCTTTTATGCATTTGTTTGTTTTTAATTTTAAGGTAAGGATTTTCATGAATTCGATAAATCTTGCATATCGATTGTGCGCGAAATTAGTTTTTAAACATTGGTTTTTAGCTTTGGAGAAGTGGTGTAATGGCATTTTTATTATACAGTAACAAATTATGAAAGTGTATTTTCAGATTTTTACATCAACTATTTTGACAGAAATCAAGCTGTACGTAAATATGATTCTAGTTTAATTATCAAAATTATAAATAAATTTCATATTAACTACTAATAGTATTTTAATCATTATATATTTGTATTGAATGAGTAAAAGAATAATCTTATGAAATTATGTTAAATTTTATGGTAGCATTTAAATATAATTATTGAAAATTTTACTACATTAATTAACTCAAATAATAGAATTTTGGACAAAGGACTGTTTAATTGTATAGTAGAAAATATTTTTTTTATGTTATGTTGTAAAATATTCCTTTATGGTATTTTTAAAAATTCATATACATAATATGTTTATATAAATAATAAAATTTATATGTACAATTTAGATAAAAAATTCAATTTTTATAGAATACTTAATAATATTTATATCATAAGTAAATGTTTATTTTGTACATTCAAATTAATATGACGATTTATATATTGATAATTTATATTTATGCATACATATAAATAACTGAACTCACAAAAAAATAGGTCTGTACCTGGTGGTGTGGCCGATTGTTCGGGTGGGAACTGGGCATATGAGTCCCGTGGTGATAGACCGAGACTGGGTCATGTTTCAAGGGCATTGGTGTACCACCGTTGTGCTTGCCAAGATCAGCAGCTAGCGCTTCAGCTCTCGATAATAATCCATCTTGCAAGCCACTATTCAGTCCGCCAAATATGTCACCCTTTATAAAACATACAAATGTAAATGTCTAGTTCATCTATTATTTTAGTGATGCTTTAATTTGTTTCTTGTAATCGATCATTTATTTTAGGAAACTTTGATTAATATGATTATAAAAAGAAAATTTATAATCAAAGAGATTTAAACAAATTATTAATATTTTTTTTTATATAAAGAATATTGTAATAAAAGTAAATTTTAATAAAGTAATTATGATACCTTATTTAAAAAAATTATAATTTAATAATTTAATAATAATTTAATATTTTTTAAATTTTATTCATCACGTATCAATCGTGATTTCTTGAATTTTAAAATAAATAATAATATAATAAATTTTATATTAAATGATTATTTACATATTTATGCAAAAAAATTTTAGATCATCACTCTACCAACTCATATATAGTAGATTTAAAAATTGATATCAAACTATTAATTTTATTTTGTAAACAATTTCTCCAAGTTTATTTTTGTTAATTTTTAATATTGATTCATTCAATCCTTAAATATATAAATTCTTATACAGTATTAATATCTAGAGTATAAATATTTACATGAATAGTAATTGTTAAATAAAAATATATTTTAATAAGTTTTAATATTATCAAAAGTTTAAGTAATCATAACTAATTTTTATATAATTCTTAGTTTTGTCCATATATATAATACATATTTATTAAGTGATCTAGAAATTAATTACATCTTATTTGCTATTTTTAAAAGGTAAATTTCTTAGATTGAAATCTCCAACTTATGTTTAAATAATGCTAGATTAATGTTAGAACAATTTAATTCATAATTTTGAAAGGTATAATACAAAAAATAATACTATCATAAGTATTATTGTAATAAAAAGGAAGCACTTCTAATATTATTAATTCCTTATTAATTAAATAATACATCTATCTATTTAATGATAATTCATTTTTAAATGATAAATGTTCAAATATGTCTATTATTAATGATTATTATTTATATGATTATATACAATAAAATTTACTATAATGAAATTAAAATTAATTTAAAGGAAATATTAATATTAATTAATAATATTAATACAAATTGAAGACTAACTAATTTACTAGTTTTTATTTTATAATTTAATGTAATCATTTTAAAATCATTACTTTGTTCAAAAACTTTTAGTATTCAGATTAATTTCAAGTAATGTAAAGGAAAGCCTAATTTATACAAGCTAAATACAAAAGGTAGTATAAATTAGGTTAGGACTACCATTTGCAAGGAGCTAAAGGGATGAAAAATGTGACAAATGAAGGACCAATCAATGCATTTCCGTTAATTTTTTATTTTTTTAAGTTTCAATTAAATTAAATAATTTTCATATTTTTTAAAAAGAGAAAGTTATTCTTTTACTAAACACTATTAATAATTACTAATTAATAATGGGAATAATAATAACTCAGCACTTTTTAAAAATAATTAATGAAATTAATTTAATGAATTTTAATGCCAACTGCACGACACAATTATGAATCACCAATCTAATTATAAGCTACCCTACATTTTATGTTATTTTCTGAATATATTTTTTCATAAGTAAAAAAATTGTGGTATCTATAATTTAAATTTAATAACAAACGTATTTTAGCCTTCGATTTTTGAGCCGTAAAATAAAATCGCCAATAAATAATGTATGTACATCATGTCTAAACATTGAAAAAACTGAACTTGTTCGGACTCATACAATAGTCAGTTTCTCAAACTGAGGTTTTGTTAAGGTTGTTAACAGACCAATAAATCCCTACGCCACCTCAGCAAGCTTGAACAAATAGGGAGATATTTCGAATCAGGGGTCGGTTCTGAAAGGACCGGAAATAGATGCGGAAGCGAGATACAGATCGCCCTATTACATGTGCACTTGTTGCTGGCCTCCTGCTGGTAATGGAGTCATTTTTCTGAGCCACTGGCTTAAATACGTCCTCTCAAGCAAATGGGGGAACAGTGCATTAAGGATTAGCCAATTACGATTGAATTACTGCGATCCCAACTATACCTAAAGATTTATAGCCTCATTATTCTACTTAAGAAGACGATTCCATAAAAATTTTGAGGGAGAATAATGTGAGCCGTTAGTAAATTAAAAATGCTTATTTTGTAATTGTTTTATTCGTGCTTTTTATGTCGATTCTTTATTCTATATATCTTCATAGTCGTACAAGAGAGTTTAAAAATCGAATTAAAATGGCTTTAATTTATATATGTATATATAATTTTTGGGTCTGTATATAAATTAAATATTGTTGGTTAATTGAAAAATTTCAGTTCAACGGCTTGTAAAACATTTTATTTGTTACATATTTATGTACTAATTTTTTTAATAAATCATTATAAATATACAAAAAATTATAAATATTTAAATAAATATTATATTTATTGTTTAATTTGTATTGGAGATATGTATAATTTATTATATACTATTATATATATATATTATTATATATATATTATTATATAATAACTTATTATATACTAGATAATTTTGTCCTTGTATTCAATAGTAAAATTATTGCCAAATTATATTTGAATTATTTATATCCAAAAATTACATTATCGTATCGTATTATTTGATGAAATACGTTTTCTATAAAATCTTCTAAAGAGTGAATAAAAGATTATAACATTAAATACTTATTCACTCAAATAATGTTCAGTTTATTAGCATATGTAATTAATATGATATTTTTGCTATTAGTAAATATATATGATAATAAATATATACATTTAATTCGATTTAATACAGATGACATTGAATTATATGATAACAATTACTATTGATACACTATATAAATATTAATAATTATATATATTTGATAATACTATATGACTTTTGCTAATATTTATTTTTCTTTAATTTTTAGATTTTTTCTTTATTATACTTTTAATTCATTATAAATAATAAAATATTTAAAATATTCAATATTTTATTAATATTATTTTCATTTAATATTAACTTATATATATATATTACTTTATTAAATTAAAACACATAAGACTAATAATAATTAGATAATACAATATTTCGACTTATTGTTTTAATCAAATTTTGTTTTAAATGATTTCTAACCACCGCGGAATTGTTAAACATTTATAGATATTAGGGTTTTCAAATAATGTTAATCATTCAACTATATTTGAAAATAAATATAAATTTATTAATTATTTTAAGTACATTTCAGATATAAATTTAAATAGTAATAATATTTTATCATAAGAAATTTTATTATACAAGTACAATTTGAAAACTTGTAATAAAATTGAGTACACAATTATTTTCTATTATTATTATAAAGTATGAATAACTTTAATCCTTCTAATTATTTCTTTTGAAGGGATAGAAAGTCAATGCCTTAATAGTAATTTAGTATTAGAAAATGTATTCTGCTTATTAGTTGTTTGATTGATTGATCGTTTGATTTTATTAAATAATTATTATTCAGATTATTAACGTGCGCTTAGATATATAAATTCCATTTAAATCAATATATTTCTTTGAAAATAAATTTAATTTTTCGGAAATGAGAGATGTATTATAAAATTTATTTTCATATGAAATTAAAATAAATAATAGTTGAAAAATATTTAAATATTTTTAAAAATAATTTAATAATTATATCGAAAAGTAAATATATGCAGCTGAACAATTCATGTACATACTTCATAAAATTGAAAAATACTAAAATTAATTATGCGTTTTTGAAAAATATTATATATATTTTATATATTTTATAATTATTAAAAAATTAAATTTAAAATATAATATTGCATATAACTTGTTTATGTAAAAAAATTTCCAAAATAATATCTATAAAAATTTACTTTTATATAAATATGTATAATATTTTATATAAATTAAAATAACAATGTCATTTATTATCATATTTACAATAAAGTTAATTTTATACTTGATTTCATTATTATTATTGAATAATAATTTTTAATGCACATATTTCCACTTTTTAAAAATGTATTCATTGGAATGTTTAAATATTGGCACCACATTTACAATCAGAAACTTATATATGTATTTTAAATATATGGATTATTTAGATATTGTATTAATTATTCTTGGATTCAATAACTGAAAATAATGGTAAATTAGGTTAACAGTTTCGATTTTTACGGTTATTGCATTACTTTACAATATAAAAGTGAAAGAGTAATAATTTTATCATGTGACAAAGTATGAATGTTCATTAGTTCAACTGGAAACGCATTTTTGTTTTATTAAATATAATTACATACATGTACATTAATGACTGAATTTCATTAGTTGTAATATTTTGAGTCGATAATTATTTATTATGCTAGTTGGACTATACTAGATGGATGAAATTATATTTATAAGTAAAGAAATTGTTAAATATTAATTTTAATTGTAATTCTAAATTTTAATTGTTTACTTAAATAATAAAGAAATAATAATAAATGCAATAGCATTTATTTAATATTTTTTAATACATTCTTTAATAAAAGACATTAAAATTCTTATTCAATTACATAACATGTATATTTTTATGTAATTTTAATTTTTAAAAATATTGTAAAAATTCATGAATTATATTAATATGAATTAATACAAATAGACTTACATACTTTTTGTAACTACTCTTTGACTCTTTGTAACATTTGTCTTTAATAATTAAAAAATGTAGTTTTTGTAACATAATAGAAAATGTACATTTGCTTATATAGGTTTATGTATCATGTGATAGAAATAGATTTCTTTAATTTATAAACATTATTTCTACTAATTATCCCTTCTTTAAATTCATAAACATTATATAAATATGTAATATATAATATTTTTACTAAATCAATAAATTTTAAATGTTTTTTTTATGTATATATATTTTTTTAATTTTTATCGAATTTCATTTAATTAAAAATAAATCACTTAATAATAGGGCAATGTTTTATAATAAAATTTTAAATTATTATATAATAAATATTAATAATAAATAATTATTGTGTAATATATTGTATATTATATATAACATAATAACCAATATATAATAATATAATAAATATATTAAAAAAAGTTTTTATAATAAATGTACATACTGAACGTGAATTATAATTTTCAATATAATAAATATATTTCACAAACAATATTTATAAAGTATTGAAATTATAAATTTTTTTTTTTTTTCTTTTTATATTTATACTTTTACATAACATTGAAGTTTATAATTGTTAAAGCAATATACAATTATTGTATGAATTCATCCGATACGTGTTATATTAAATTCATTAAATTCATCCGATACGTGTTATATTAAATTCATTAAATTCATCCGATACGTGTTATATTAAATTCATTAAATTCATCCGATACGTGTTAAAAATCAAAATTTGGAAAATTTTGAAAAATTAAAAAACTTGGAAAAATGTGAGTACCACTTTTCTATTTTATGGAAAAAAGACATAGCTCATAAGTACTTTCTCGCATACTCAAATAATCAATTTACTCTGCGGCATAATACATCGTTTAGTAGCTCTCACTTCGATGACACAAATATTACGAGATAATTCTGATTCATGCTATTTAAATATGTTCATGGTTTTTTCTCATTTTTACGATCTTTATAAAGTTGATTTTACACACTAGATAATTTTTTAAAATCAATGGTTGGAACAATGATTTATTTTAATTTATATATTTTAATTATTTATTATTAGAATTCTATTATCTGAAATTATATAAATTGCATTTAGAAATTACATATTAAAATTGAAAATATATAGTAAATATGTTGGTTTAAATAATTTAGAAAATAATTAAGTAGAAAAAATAAAAAATATTATTATTTGAGTAAATATATCTACTTATCTCAAAAATAGAAGTAATCTACTTTTTTTTTAATTTTATTTTAAATATTTAACAAGGAATTAAAATTTTGTATAAATAAAAATAGAAATATTTTAACTTACATTATGCCTCGGTGACCAAGAATTACACATGATTGATGCATCTTCCAGTATTCGACTCTAAAACAAATTCTCACATGAATATTTACACTTAAATAATATTAAATTATATAGATTATTTATGAAATTTGTAAATATGTCATATATAGAAATTATATTTTTGACAAAATTAATATGAAACTAGAAGTCAAATTTTATTCAAAAACGAAATAAAATTAATTATATAATATAATTGAGTTCAAACATAAAAATAAAAGTGTAAAAAATCAATAAAAATTAAATAAAAATATACCAAATTTGTAGAAAAATTTATAATGATGTGTTCATGTAGGGATCTTCAAATATAGACGATTTATATAATGATTGCTAAGCAATCGAATTACACGTGTTTATATTTAAAGCTTACGATGAGATTTGACAGAATCAGGACAGCACATCATCGGTAATGTAGTCGTATCACGACGGGATAACGCAAATTAAAAAAGTCACTTTTTAATCTCTCTACGCGATGTGTCCTGAAAACTGGGTAGTTCAATTAAAATGTCATTAATGACAAGTAATTTCTTGTGTGCGATAAAAAAAGAAAAAGAATATTAGAAATTTAATTGTAATAGTGTTACTTATTCTATTATATAACATATTATACTTGTATTAAAAGTAATATTTTATATTTTAAATTTGTAAATTTTAAATTATTATTATTAAATGTTTTATGCGTGATGAAATAAAGGAATAAGTAAATGACAACAGTATAAAATATTTTTAAACTATCTAAATTAAAACAATATTTTTGTGTTTCTATAGGCAATTTTCATTAACAAATTTTTAAAAGTTTTCTCCAGGATAAAACATTATATTTATAAATAATTCACAAAATTTTTACTAAATTTTGAACAAATAATTTGTCTGTTTATATCTTTTATATTTTATGAAATTATTTATAATTATTTTTATAACGAAATTTTTATAATGAAATTATTTATAATTATTTATATTTATTATAATAAATAATGTAAAAGAAAAATCAAAATAATTTGTTTTTATAAAATTCGTACATTATATATAACAATTATACAAATTTTTACGAGAATTTTCGTTCAAAAATATATTAAGATATATATTAATTCCATGTAAAGTACTTTAAATATTTAAGATTAAATATAATTATATTTATGTACCTATAACGGTTATTTTATTAAATTTATTTATTCAATTAAATCAAGTCATTTAACTATTGCAGTTAAATTGCTTTCTTTGTGCATTATTTTTAAAAATACATATTTTTATAAATTAGAATAGAATAGAATTAAATTAATCCGGAATAAAACTCATCAAAGTTTCTCCATTTCATTTTATTATGGGTAAGTATGAAGTTTAGTGATGAAAAATGAATAAGCAATGGTTACAGTGAAAGTCTTCCTTTTTATATTTAAATATAAGGCCATGAAATATGATGTATATTTTAAAAACTATTCTAATACGATTTTATTCTATTTTCAAACATGTTATAAATATATATTATCTAAATATACATGTACTTTTTATTTGTTTTTCATTTTTTGTATAATTCTTCTGATATATATATATATATATATATATATATAATTTGATTGATACAATTTTAAACGTGTTTTAAATGTAAGTAATTGAAAAATATTCATTCGAATTTATTATTTTATTTTGATTTATTATTATATTATATCGGATTTATCATATAACGTGGTTCAGTAACCTCATAACCACCAAGTTAGGAAGAGAAAATGTTTATGAAGTGTAAACCGATGTCGATTCGAGACAAATTACCTCAAAATTGAAGAATAGAAGTGCATAAAAAAGTTGTTTGGTGTTAATATTCAATCAATTAGAACGTTAATGAATAACAAAATTAAAGAAACATAGTTTATAAAGAAAACGAAAAAGTGTCAGGAATGACTGAATCGAAGAAAAAGAAGGAGTTAATAGAAAAACCTAAAGGGTGTAAAAAAATATTGGAGATTAGTGAAAAAGAAAGCAGTAGATACAAAAGGCTAGAAATTATTAGATAAAAAATGAAGAAATAGAGAGTAACGTATTATAAGAAAAAGAGAAATAGAGAGAATATGGAAAACTTGTAAATAAAACCTGTATATCTATACGTATAAGAAATATATATATAAGAAAATAAAAAGTAAATCTTGGTTACAACTGTATTTTTTCATGTTATATCCTGTATCTTATTTGAGCGCAATGGACTTGCGTTGATCTCGAGTATCGTTTGATGAACATATACTTACTAGAGTAATACTAGAGTAATCTTTTGTAGTTACCTATTTTCTTATTATTAAAATTATTTATGTTTCATAGAATCGTATAGGTTATATTTTTTGACTATTTGACATTTATTTTTATTATTAAACCAATTAACCTTTATAATCAATGTACCATACAAAAATATATGAAGGATTATATCTGGATATTGTCAATTGTAATAAAGACAACTAAAGTATAGCAGATAAGCAGTACGCATTGTAATTAATGCCAAGAAGTGATAAAAGTAATGTAGAGATATTCTTTTATAAAGAAGAAGTTTCGTCTAATATATCAGTAAATAATAATAATCAATAAATAAATTTAATTATAAATAATTCTTGTAACTAAATATGCATACATGCATATAGAATCTACATAAATAGTATTAAAATTATTTAAATTCATCTTTTCACTTTTTTAAAAGAAAAATATTTTTTGATTTACTTTTATTATATAAATATATATATTTATATTTACAATTAATAGTTCAAATTTTTATACGATTAATTTATTATTAATCTGCTTTACTCAATTATATGGTTTGATCGTCATTTTTAATAATTTTGATTGAATAAAAATTCTCCTTTTTTATTGATATCGAAAATTTGAATTTTCAATTTAGAAATAACTTTTGAAAAAGCAAGATCTTTTAAATCTGTATTTACTATAATAAAATGAGACTTTTTGATAAAATAAAATCATTTATATATAAAACTCCATTACGATAGATATTGTGTGTAAAAGGAGAAAAAGAAATTGAATATTAATACAGAGTAATTGAAGAGTAGTAATTTTGTAGTGCAATTTTGCCATTTATTGTTACGTACGGTAAGCAAAATGCAAAAACCCGTGTAGGACTTCAATTATCAAATATTTAATATTACTATGTTATCAGACACAAATAATTATTGCATTATCATTAAATATTAACAAAAATGCTGTACCACATTGCATTAAATGGTGGTATGATTTTCAATTGGGAATTATGCGAGAATTATGAAAAACAAATAAATAATTATTCATTCATTTATTAAATTCAATATATTCTTTGGATCTGTTCTCGAAAAAAGTTTTTGCATAATTTAAGTTTATTTATTTTCAAATTTTCATTGTATTTAATAAAGTGTATGACTTATTTACATTTATATCATTTTAATAATATAAATTATATAATAATATAATAAATTAAACAAATATAATGAATTATAATAATTTAATAACGTAAATTGTACGTTATACTTACGTTATAATTAATAAAAATAAAAAATTCATATAATTTCCTTATACTTATATCAAATAATAATTCTATATAATACCTTTAAAAATACACATATTAGTATAGAATAGTAATTATTAAATGATAATATAGTTGAATTTTAAATTAATTTAATAAATAATATTACATAAATTGAAAGTGTATATTGCTTTGCTGTAAAACTTATAATTAAATATATGTTTATTTCTCTTTTGTTTTTTTAATCATAATATTAGATGATTTAAAAACGCAAAAAAATATTTAAATACCACAAAAAATAATGGTAAATATAAATTAAATAAAATATGTTTTTTTAATAGGTTAAATGTAAGTATAACTTTTGTCATTTAATAACTAGTAGATTGTTAAATTATAGGTGTTTCAAGGGTTTAAATAACTTAGTTTTTTAACACTAATAAATATTACTATATTACATATTTTACTTATTTAATTGTATTGAAAATGTTCAAATAAATTATTATCATACAGAAATTTTTTAAATTTTGTATAGAAAATTACTTTATAATATATAGATATAGAAATATATTTGAAGATGATAAAATAGTGTACGTAAATTCTTAAAAAGATTGTTGATTTATAAATATCTAAAATATAATTTTGATATTTGTATATAATAAATACTTTATTACTTTTTAAAAATGTTTAGATACAAATTTAACAATTTATTTATAGAAGTAAAACAAGTAAACCAAAGAATTCCAAGAAAAATGGTTGCATAACTTATGAAATATTTTCCTCTCCTTCGAATTGAACAATGTACGCACTAGTGTTTGAGTGACCACTTATATATGATTTTTAATTAACAGCCTCTGAGAGGAAGAGCTCAACCTTATTGCAAAAGCTTAAAACTATAGTTATAATTTCTTCTTCATCTTTTTCTTGCTCTTCACACCATTACAATTTACTTCTACCGATCATTTTTATTTCATTGAGTTATATAAAACCACTAATCT
This sequence comes from Ceratosolen corneri, assembly GCA_030522565.1. Taxonomy (NCBI): domain Eukaryota; kingdom Metazoa; phylum Arthropoda; class Insecta; order Hymenoptera; family Agaonidae; genus Ceratosolen; species Ceratosolen corneri. The sequence continues at coordinate 13,292 of JAPYYT010000668.1, read as the reverse complement.
ATCATATTGTAAAGACTCATACAGGTAATAATTATATATATGAATATATACTTATACATATTAACTTATATTTTTATTAATACGTATAGTTATTTTTTATATTTTTCTTATTCTAATAAAAGTTTTTATATTAATATAAGTGTTTCTACTTATTAGTTTTTAATATTTTTTTCAAAATATTAATTGATTATATCAATATAATCAATTAATTGATTATATAATGTATATAGAGTAATGTATGTATTAATGTATATATGAAAATGGTATAGAAAACAAAGTAAACATTGATATAACGAATTTAAACTTTTATGCATGATCTATTTTATTTATTGAAGAGATATGCAAAGAAAATAAAGACTGAGATCTTAAACAATTACATATTTTATGGATAAGTTTCTAATAGTACCTAATCAATATTAAATCGTGTTAATTGATGATTTCATATGTATAACCTTCTATAATGAGAAATATTATAAATATTAAATATAAATTTATTTTTAAATTAATATGTGTAATTTAATTAACATTAGCATTCATAAAAAATTTTATGCTGAAATGAAGGTTAGAGCAGTTAAACGTCAATCACTAGTTTCATATTTTACTGATTTTTCATCGAATGAGTTCACTCTTCCAATTACAAAGATATACATACTGAATTCACCACATTATTTAGATAATAAAGTCGAATCAATTAGCTCCACAGAAACGGAACGGGGTAATGTTATGCTATGAGGATTATTTGGCTATTTATTCTAGTTTCTATGTACTCTTCGATGCTACAATATAACGTAATTTGTGTTTATTGCTGTTTATTACAGTAGCAAATGTACTTATTATCTATTTTTATTCCATGTTGGTATTCATGTTAACGCTTTGTCGTGAATTTAAATCCTTATACTTGAATAGAGAACATATTTATATGTATAATAAATATTACAAATAATAGTTATCAAACAATCATGATTTATTTGGGTATAAAACAGACGTTTTTGTAGTAAAAGGAAAAACAAAACCAGTATATATAAAAAATCAAAATTTATCTGAGACGTAATTCAACATAAATACGATTACAATTATTCAAATATTATTTATATTTATAAAATATTTAACTATTGAAATGCATTCAGCGATTCCGTATAAGACCAGCCTTATCAATAATTTAGTTCGCTAACAGTGAGTGAGAATCATTTTCGTAATAACAGCTCCACGGATCCGATAACTCGGGGAGCCACACGTAATAGTCAGAGAGTAGTTATGTTGATCTCTGAACGTATCCTAGACGCGACACAGATTTCATCACTTAATCCAATGTCGATCGAAGTGGTACTAATTGTCTTGTTATATTTCAAGTAAAGCACACAAATATTCGCTATTAAATGATCGTATACTTCGTAAATCGAAAAGATCATACAACTACATATTTTTCTCCCATTGAACCCGAAATACCTACAGGATATCATTATTTTATTAATTAATAATGTTCGCCAGAAATCTGGTAGCTCTCTTCCACTTCCTTCCCATTCCGCTTCATACACTTTAATCATTTCCTATTTTCAGTCCATATAGTTCAAGAAAGTGTCTCGTGTTGATACAAATTAATCAAATACTTAACTATAGCAATACCATTATTAAAGATAAAACAGCTCACGTGTTTTAGTTTTTTTAGAACATCCGTGTATCCTTTTTTACCTAAATGTAAAACTGAATTGCTGAAAATTATTTGAATATTTATTTTTAAAACAAAATTAAATAGAGTGAATGCTGAAAATTATTTGAATATTTGTTTTTAAAATAAAATGATAAAACACGACTATTTATCGTTATATATAAATTTTGAGTTGTAATAAAAATCAAGTACTAGTTTTTTATATACATTGATAATCATTAATTATATATAATAATTGACTGGACTAAAGGTAATTTAAAATATAGAAATAACCATTACCTATGCAGAAAAAATAAAAAAATATAAATTTAATTATTACTAGAATATGTTCACATAATATAAAACAAATTTTTAATATAATTAGAAAATATTTAGTAAACTTTATTAAATAAATAGAATCTTGCATTAACAAATGAAATTATTTATGAAATTTTATTTTTAACCAATAAAACCAATAAATATAGAAGATGTAATTATTTACATTTTTATTTGAGATATACATATATACATACTTTAATTAATACAATTCATTTAATATTATTTGTCAAAGTAGTAATAATATATTAATTTCGTCATTCAAATATTTCGTAAATCTAGAGCAGTTCATTTATCTTTTATACATGCAAAACTTTTCTTATAACCATCAATTGTTTGTTTTATAGAAATGATTCATAAAAACAAAATAATGAAATATTAAATAATTGAAAATAAAAAAATGAAATATAGTATAGTGATGTAACGATTTTTATTGAATATAATAATTTTGAAAAAATATTGGTAAGTTTAGACTTTAAGAAAAATATCGAAAACTTACAATAATCTAATACATTTAAAAAAAAAATATATTTTTTTTTATAAAATAGAAGATTATATATATTATCTAATTTTTTATCTGATAAAATATATCATAATTAAATTAATTTTATAGAAAAGAATAAATATGTATATTTTTTTATAAAGTTCTGTGTAACAAGGTTTTTGTGATAAATATACATTGTAATTATTAAAACAAAAATATGTATAAACAGATTATGAAGTTCTATTTTTCAATTACATATTTAGAATATTAAAAAGTTGTAGTATCTATGCATAAAGTAAAATTAATTGAAAATTTAAATTTACAATTTTTTAATATACTCTTATTAAAATGTTCCATGTTTTTTTGTTATTTATAGAAATCTTTTGTAACTCTATAGTTGTAATATTATATATCTATATTTATTTAGTCTGAATATTAAAGTATTGTTTTTTAATATCAATAATCCATGACATATATATGTTGTGAACACAATTATTAACTATAAAAGTAATCCACATGTAAAATTTAAATATGAAAATTCATAAATATTTCAAATGCATTTTAGCCTTTCGTTTTCTTGTGTTCTTCCATTTTATCTATTATTGAGAAAGAAAATCAACACAAAATTCTAGTCAACGATGACAATGATGTCCTTCATTGATAAATCACTACGCCACAAATGCATATATACATTTATCAAAATACAGGAAGTGGTGAAACCGAGAGTGAGTGACTGAAAATAGAGAGGGAGGAGAAAGAGAAAGGAAAGAGAGAGACCTACAAAAAATCAGTGATTTTGTAGGCTCAGCATTGAGGTCCGCTTCGTTCATTGGCTACATCTGCGGCCGCCCCCGCAAACCCCGCCAATCAGACCATTGACTCCCGTTGTCTCTTTTTTACCCGTGCTTCTCTCTTCTTCTGTACTCAGTCAATCGCTTCTCCCTCTTTCTTTTTCTTTCGCAATACACTTTGTATCTATCTACATATCCTTCTTTCTCCCCCTTCCCCTTTTATTGATCCACACTATTCTACCATCACCAAGAAATACTACGTCCGCCATGCTTGTGTGCTTGACGTCTGCCTTTGAAACTCATTGGGTATAAAAATGTGTAGTGCTACAGCGAATCTGGGCTGTCCCATACTCTAGAGCTTTCTGAACGAAACGCCCCAGATTAGCTCAACTGTATGCTATGTATAAATATATATGCATCTATGTAAAATGCTTTAGTGTAATTTTTGCAAATGTTTTAATTTCTTAAAAAATTATATGTTATGAAGCAGACTTTGTATGTCGAATATATACAATGCTTATTTTTAGTGTAAAAACTATATAATATTATATGATAACGTAGTGTTCAAATTTTAAATTTACTAAATATAATATATTCAAACGTTTCATTCATTAAAAACAGATACTAACAAAATTAATTTGAAAAAAATGAAATAAGATTTATGCTAATTATTAAATAATAATTTTTTAAATTTTAAATAATTAATAAAATTAATAATCAATCTTATAAATTTCTGTGTTCTGTATGGAAATAACTGTTCGTTTAATTAAAAATATGAAATAAGTTTTCAAAATAATATATGTTGTTATTGGTAACTATTTATAAAACTATTTATAAAATAAAAGTAATTTATAAATTTTGAAATTAAATGATTTGATAAAAAGTATATTTAGTATAGACTAAAAATTAAAAAATAATAGAACCAATATTTATTTTTTATAAAAAAAATATAATGGATGAAATTATTTTTTCTGTAATAAATATATATCAAAATATACATTTATCTTAATAGAATTTCATAACCAAAATTTATTCATAACCAAAAATTATTTGATGGTTTATTCAAAAAGATAACTAATTTATAGACAATGTATATTTTTGTTATAAATATAAGATATTTAAGATATAACATAATATAATAATTTAATTAAATATGATATAACATAATAAAATATAATATATTATTATAATTATAGATTATACAACAAATACCGATATGATATGTTTAGATTATTTAATTATCATAATTAATAAATAATACATTATTAGGTATTAAGAATATTTATATTAGTATTAAGAGATAAATTAAATTTTGTGTTTTTTATTAAGGCAAATCTATTTTAATAATCTGTAATATAAATTATAATATTAAAATGCTTCAATATTATTTTTATTATTAATAAAAAGAGAATTAAATTCTTTATTGCCGATATATCTTTTGTCAATTATCTGAAAATAAGTTTTATACATAATATAGTTGAATGTTTATTTTGAATTATTTTTGAAAAAAGTTGTCAATAATAGTTACGTGACTTAATACGGTCATTCTGTATCAATAATTTACCCTTAGCAAAATTTTAGAAATGACATAAAAATGACATAATTTCACAATGAAATATAAATACAAATTCTTATCATTTTTACGGTATGAATAATTGGGAGCAGCCGTATACGTGTATTTTATAATAATAAGATTAAAATTCTAAATTTGATAACTTTTTAATTTTTTTGTAATAAATAATGGCTTTCATTTCTAACATATCAGTTTTCTATATTTCTGTAAATGTCTGTGTCTTTCTTTCTTGCTCTCTCTTTCGGTCTGTATATGTATTATTCATTAATTTTTTTTAATATAAATTTCGATTATTTACTATTTCTTAGTATCTGTCTCTGTCATCCAAACTATACAGACTATATTTTAAAAATATTATAGTGAATGTATGAATTCGCAAGAAAGGTTACGGTGCATGTTTTAGTCGTAGAGAAAATGGCGGATGCTGTATAGTCTTATTGTTCAGTTTGAGATGGGGTAGTATCCATAATGAATAAATGCACATTTATATGTCAAGTGTAACATTTTTATCATTCAAGTCAAGAAAATTCAATTATTTTTTTTTTTGCAAAAATCATCTTTATTTTCGGTTATTATATAATATGCTGTTTCAATTATTTCTCGTCAATTTCTGATGTTGCAGTAACCAAAATACGGAAGCTTCACTTGCTGTATAAGAAATAAGATATGAAACTGCCGAAATGAAATAATTTTGATTGTTTTAGTATGCACACTGTCGGATACAAAAAAATATTTGAAGTTGGTAAATTATAAACTTCAACAGGCCATCAATATTTATTGTGAATGTTATTATTTATAGATACATAAAATATTTTAAAGATTTTATTGTAATTATCAACCATATTAATATTTTATATATTTATATTAATTAAAATAAGTATTTTGTAAATGCGATAAGAAATAATCTGTTAAGGTAATTTATTTTTTTAGAGAAAAAATTTTTAGACTAAAATATGAATTAACAATAAAACGTTTTTATTAAGTGAATTAATTCATTAATATTAAAACAATAAAATATTGGATATATTTTATTGTAAATTATTATAAAATAATTCAAAAAAAAAAAAAAAAAAAAAAAAAGCAGTCAAAAGCAGCAGCATTCATATATATATATACATAGTAAATTAATAAATTAATTAAATTTGAAAAAATCATAAATAATCATGAATAGTAATGATAATTGTTTGTCTAAGATACAAATACGTGTAATTAGTGTATATCGATCGCATGGAATATTACAAAAGAATTATCTAACTTCCACTTGTTTATGATTTGTCTTGCACTATAAAAATTGAATATTCATTTCTAATAAAGATAATAGATTCTCCAGATTAAGATAAACAAAGTTTAAAATATTAATCCTAAGTGAAGATCATAAGATTGCATAAAGTATATTATATTTGAGCGATATAATGATACAAATAACGGAAAAATTGGAAAATGGAAATCGTATGAAAGAAAAAGGACAATTTTGGTAAAGTTATATGAAATTCATATAAACCTTTTCTTTCTTTGACTTTCTTTACAGGTTAGTTTTATAGATAAAATAGTTAAATAAAAAGGATTTTTAAATTTGAAAGTTATAATTTACTTAAGCTTTCTGTATCTATAATTTTGGTTATAAAAAATGGTTAATAAGTTTTATTATGCTATTTTTTACGAAACCCAATGGTTTTTCTTATGTTTATTGTAATTTGCAGAAACAATTTATTAAGAAAGGCCAAATATAAACAAGAGCATGATATTCAATATAGTTTGAATATTTCATGATTTGTGTATATGCAATCACGATTCTGTCTATAAAATTCAATTGACTACCGTCGTATCTATCTTATAACTATTAACTAATCATCTCTGACATATATTTATTAGTTCAAACATGGTTTTATAGTTTTTCTTTTTGATTTTGTTTTCTATATTAATTACTGCCTTGGTTTAATTTCATTTATCTATTTCTATATTTAGCATTGTGCAATCATTTTCTTTTGATTTTTCATTTTTCAAGATATACAAAAATACATTTAAAAATAAAAGTTATATAGTAAAATACTTTATACGATAGTATATAATTATAAAGTGTAATAATAGTATAGTAGTATAGAAGTTAGTATTTTCATTAGTATATAATGTAGTATGTTAAAATATTAGATATTATTTTCAACAAACTAATTCAACAATTTTTACAATATAATATTTATATTATATCAAACCATTTTTTATATAAAAACATTACGAAGAAATAACATAAATTCAATAATTAAAATATTTTGTATAAATATGGTAATTCGTAGTTATCTAAATAATTTTTTTCGTGATTAAACTTTCATAAATAAGGAAAAAACGTGATAACCAATTTGCTTTATAAAATAAATGTATAAAATAAAATGCTTTTACCATATAAGTAAAGCTACATATATTTTTTTACATTAAAATTTATTATTTATTATTATTTATTTCAATTTTTTAAAATAATAATTTACTTCTATATTCCTGTATTTTTATTTGAAGATTATCATATATTAGTAAGTTTAATAACAATTTGATTATAATATATGATTAATGGTCATTTTTCTAAATAATAAGATATATTTTTAATTATTTGTGATTTTATAAAATCAACAAACCTATCTCTGTATTAAATAATGTTTGCATTTAGTCTAAAACCAGTTTCTGAAATTGTTTTTAGTTACGAGTAGTACTGAAGATCATATTATAGTCTATCACGATTAAGTGCAGGAGGTTCGTCAACACGTGGCTCGCACGTGTTGACACGCGACACTAACACTTGTTACTGACACGTCAGGCGACTTGCACTCTGTGTTACGTATTTGTAAGCAAACGCTATCAGGGTGAACAGATCGCGCGCATTAAGAAAATTGAAATGTCGATTTGTTCAATAGTTCTCTATCCCTCTTTATACTGTTCTTTTTTATTTTGCTTCCTTCTCCCCTCTCTATCGTTCTTTGAAGCTTGAAAAGATAATTCTATTAAGAAATTCGAAGGGTGGAACACAAGCGAAGGGACCAGATACACAGCAACTGTGTCAGGTAGAAGCAATGAGTAATCGTAAAACGAAGATAAATCGTAAGCATGAGTTATAATAGTAAAGCTGAAGGGATCACGGGAATGAAAACGATTATGATGATTTTAATTAGAGTCGGTTATTAACTCACTTAATAAACTTTATTGCTGGTTAAATTTTGCTAAAATAACTATTTTCGATATATATAATAGATTTGTTAGCAAAAAAAGAATTTTCCAGAATCGAATTATTTTATTGTATTTAATTTGTTATGGATTTTGAAGTTACTTAATAATTTATTTACGTGTTTTTATCATTTGCATTATTTACATGATACATATTCAATTTTTATTCGAAAGCTGAATAACATTAACGAAATAGTTAATAACTAATAAAGCTATTTAATAATAAAGCTAGATATAATATAGCTAGATATAGAAAAATTACGATTAATTAACGTGCTATGTATTTATCTGTTTTTTGAAAATCAAATGAAAGGACGCCTACAATATATATATATGTATTTATTTATTTTAAAATTGCATATTATGTAAAAACATTAACATACCAAATTTTGTAATGTTCAATTAAAAATTACATGAACACTTACGGGTTTGGAATGACTACTTTATACATTTGTTATTGACAAATGACATATGATATTAAGTAAGTTTGTGAACATATGCGTACATGTGAGGCCGATAGCCCACAAGCACCTAGTGTTTATTCTACATTTACGTACATAAGGGACAGGTGCTTACTATTACTACTGCCTCTCGGTATCCATATGCGCGCATTGCAAGGGTGTATGAATACGTCTGTTCTCACAATGAGTATGAGTAAGTTTATTCTTTATCCAGTCACGATATGATCGCGACATAAACATATGCTTATAATAATGGCCTCTTGATTTTAATAAAGGATCTTCATCATGAAACAATCTGTTATCTTCTCTTTTATAACTTACGTAAGTTTTACGAGGATAATCTAGCCATGAAAATAAAATAGCTTCATTTGTTACTTTCATTACATGAATATGACTTCACATTTTATTCGACGACTCAATTCTATCAGGAAATTATTATTTTTATCGCTTACTTTTTTTTTACTTCCTATTTTTCTTTTTCGAGCAGAAATAATAATCAGTATTTTTAGTTTAATCTTTATTATATGTTTTAAATATTTTTTAACTGTTTAATCATAAAATATAAAAGTATTATATAATGTTAATAAAACGTAAATGGAAAAGAAAATAGATCTAAAATAATAGTATTTATGATAGCTATTTTCACAGTATTAAATATTACGCATGTACCGTACACGCTAGAATTGGAACTAAATAAAAGAATTAAAGAAATACAAAGTGCAGGCGTCATTGAGCAATTTGAACAAAATTTCTTTCTCTCTCTCTTTATATGTAAAGGATAAAAAGTAAAGTACTCGATCATAAAATATTATGCGACTAATTATATTTATATGAATTTAGACCTGTAAGTGGATAAGTATAACAAGTCTTCATGTAAAGTATGAATATTGTTTATCCTAATTTGAAAATATATTTTTTTATATTGAAAATATTATATCATAAATATTATTACAGATAATTAAAATAGTAAGTAAAGAGTAGTATAATTTGCACTAATATTTTTAAAAATATTTAAAGAGTAAGGTATTCTTATAAAAATTAAGAAATACTATAATGTTTTTAACCTAGACTTTTTTATAACGTATTATATCGATCGTGAGTATTTGCGTGAATATTTATCATCTAATTTAATAAGAAGTGGGAAATAATCTCCCCCGCTAGTTTCGATATTATAAAAGCTTTCAATGTCTTTTTTTACAAGCAGTTTATATAAATCTTGAGATTGTATCTAAAGAATTACTGTAAAAGCGTTGAAATATTTTATAAAAAATTATTTATATTATATGTATAAATAATTCTAAATATGTTTCAAAACTTTTAATTTGTTTATTTTACTTGCACATGTAAAATTACTAATAATTTTCATACTAAAAACATTAGATTATAAATAACATTGTATATTTGTAGTAAATTATCTGTCAATAATTAATTCATAATGAGTTTATAATAAAGTACGTTTCTTTATTATTATACGCAAATAAGTTTAGAATTGGGTAATTTTTAAAAATAAATAAAAAATAATTTTATATATTATAAGAAGTGTATGTATTGCTATACATTATGTGGCTAAATACTGCATTGACTAATAAATATATATTAAATTATGTAAACGAATACTTTTATATTATATTGATTGATATTTTTTTAATATTATTTGTGATCTAAAATTCGAACATTACATTACAATACATTTATTCACTATATAATTTATTATTACTTTTTATTTATATATTAATTAAATTACCTATATCAATAATGTAATAATTGCAAGCATTAATGAATAAAATATCATTCACCAATATTAAAATGACCTCTCACAGTAAATTAATTTAAAATTCAATAAGTATGTAATCCAAAATTAAAAGATAGATTAATCAAAGTTAAATACTTTCATGCTTCTATATGTTGATAAAAGAAATAAAAATATTCATTGCTGCTAAGTATGTCGATACAAAAAATCAAGAGATGGACAATCCGATATGATAATTTTCGACAATATGTAAATTCACATATAATACGCAATTCACATTTATACCTGTACACCTAAATATAGAATCTTCTATAAGATAAAGCTTTTACACTACTCAATTAAGTTAGAACTCAGTACGCTTCACTCGTAGTCGTCATCCTTACATTTTACGTTGTCGAAATAGACCCTATAGCGCAATTATGTTTTCTCGACTCATACTCATTCATATGTATGCATGCATGCACGTATATGCTCACCCTAACCGCAGAAAAAGCCGTTAGGGAAAATCGTAAGTATTATTGTAATTACATATTTAGGTTTATTTCCTATATTGAATAGAGGCCTTTTCTACCCTTCTTTTTATACATTTGTGACTTTTTCTTCTTCTTTGGTTGCTTCCCAAGTTTGTTATGCGAATAAATAAGATGGATGGATGGATGGATGGATGGATGTATCGATTTATACATAATTAGATATATGAAGTGACAGACGGATAAATTGTGAGAAATAGAGAAAGTTAGTAATTGATTAATAATAAAAATTAATAATAATTATTCAGTTTAATAGCTTTAAAATAAATAAAGAGTATTTTTGTAAAACATAATACGAGTAATAAGACTGTTTCACAAGCATTTGAGTAAGATTTAATTAAACATAAAGAAGAAACTAAAGAGCAAATTTATTAGAACTATTAGCAAAGCATGTTATATTTTAACAAATTATTTTTTAATAATATAAAATTATGTTTATATGAAAAGAATCAATAAAAGTTGATAAAGTTTATATTCTATTCTTATAAATATAAATAAATCTATTTTCAAATTTAATTTAAGGTTAAGCTCTTAAAATTAAAATGAAAAATATAATAAATAATAGTTTATAATAACGTTAAAAATAAATTATTTTCAAAATACAATTTATTATAAATTTATAGTCATTTCCAAGGTACAAATAGAATATTCGATCTAAATCAGTTAATTTAATGAGTTTTCATTGTACATATGGAGAATACGGGTTAGTTAAATTATATAAATGTGTAGAAATATTCAATAATTGATTTAACAAATTGGTCAAATAATTATTGCTTTGTCTTTTGCTAAAAGTTAATGTTAAAAAAATATCCTTACGTAGGAATTTACTATTGTTAGCATTATGCAATACGCCGAGTTTTTATGGTATAAAATACATGATTTTTAAAGTTCATAATATACATAGTCTATAATACACTTGAATACATATAAAAAGTTCAATTTATGTGTGTAAAAAATATATTTAAATATTATAAATAAGTGAAATAAGAACATACTTGAAAACTGAAGTTTCTGTTAGTTCCATGTTATATATGCTTAGTTTCTATTTTCTGATATATCAGCAAAGTACATATAGTATATATAAATACGAGCTTCTCATAGAACAAAATAAGATTTTACAATTTACTGTTCTATATTTCCTGCTAGAATCTCTACGAAATCTTTTCTGACATTTCCGATGCAAAATTATCAACTTATAATACTACAGAGTGGAAAAAGGAATCTGAAATTTATTTAAATTTTTTCATACATTTGTTTATTAAAATTAATTATCTGAATAAAGAATCATCGTACATACGTATTTTATTAATTCAGTTATTACACGTATTAAGAAAATCATCATTTGATACAATTTCAATTTTAATATTTTTTTTTTCGAAAAGAACAATTATATGTTGATTATATATAAAAAATTTGTATCCATTATTGCATTATTGTTGAAACAATGATTAATGAATTTCATAATTTATATTTTAGGTTAGAAGAGTATCATAATTATTTTTCTTTTTAATAGATATTTTCATATGCTTAATAAAATAAGCAAATCATTTTTAATCTTAAAATATTCTTATTTATTATTTAATGTTAATTTTTAAAAAATTAATTACAATTAATATATAATTATGGTCATTATATTTTAATATAATAATATAACTAATTCAATAAATAATTTAATATTACTTATTTTTTATATAAAAAATAAAAGGAAATGTATTTATTTTTTATTAATTTGAATTACTCTTTTATATAATAAAAATTTATTTTATTTTTAAATCAATTGTTTTATACAACACAGATTAATTAAAAATTTGTATTATATTTAGTTAAATAAAATTAGATATATTATCTAAAAATGAAAAATTCATTTTATTAGCTTATTTCAATTTAAAATTATAGAGATTTTAAACATATATGATAAAATATTTTCAACATTTGATGCTATAACATTGTATTAGAATTTCTCTTCGAACTTGATTCGATTTTATAATGTACGACGTTTCGCGTACATGTAATATCGATCGCAACACTCCAAATACCATTGAAAGTACAAGTTTGCATATATACATTCAGCCTTTCATATGCATACTCATTAATTGTATGCATGGAATTATTTAAATTAGATGAGTTGTTAAACTTGTATTATTTTTGGTTTGTTACTTTATAGATCTTCCTCGATTTGACATTTTGTTCTTAAACTTTTTTTACATTGTCTTCTACATAAAATAAAAATTCTTTCATTATATAATCTATGGTTCACATTTATTGTGATTAAAATCTGATAAAAACTCTATTTGTGAAATTTGAATTATTATGGAAACATTAGAATTTAATTTAATTTTTCAAAAATTATTCTTATTTTATCGTATATATACATATGCATACATACATACATACACACACACACACATATATATATATATATATATATAGAATTTATTTAAAAACCTAGTAACTAACGAAATTTTTTAAGTAATATAATTTTCATTTAAATATATTTCAATAAAAATAAAAAATA